>JAPYYQ010000054.1:0-126675 GCA_030522585.1 Anagyrus pseudococci
AATTTAAGTCGTTCACCTATAAAAATTATGGTAGGAAACAAGGAGGTCCAAGATTACCGTTGGAACTACCATAATTTTTACCGAACCAGTCTCTCCGTGCATCAAAACATTTTTATCATTTTGCGCATTCTTCAAGCAGCGGCTTTGTGCAGCGTCATCAGAAAGGTAATAGAATTCCCTTAATTAAATTTTCTCTTGTGATGCTTACGCATTGGGAAGCCGGGAAACGTTTTCCTTGCGCCGCGCGGTGAACGTAGCAGCTGTGTTCTTGGTGTTCACGTCCGATTCGACGATCCAATCTGGGCTGCTTGACGAGGCGTCCAAAATTTTCACTCCCGCTTTGACTTTCGCCCTGTAAAACCAATTTGAAAGCAACCAGTGAATTATTTTCGTTTGAAAAAAAACTTGCAATTTACTTTGCATCGCTTTAAGAGTAAAAACCAACACGTTTTTCGGCTGGAAAAGGAAAGGAAGGAAAATTTAATTGCTTCGCGCGCATACGCAATTGTCTTATTAGCCCTTTGTTCGCTAAGCTCCCTCTCTCTCTCTCGCTCAACCTGTTGCGTTCTAATTTTTTAATAGCACAGCGCTGAGAAGGCAAAGAGTGCGCGCTGTGTCTATTCAAACACGCACAAAAGGCCTTTTTTCGAAATTACAAAACGACCCCCTGCCCCTTAACCTACTCTACACCATCTTTATTCCGTGCCAATGTGCTAGCAATAAAAATGGCCACGTTCTCTTTCCCTCTCTCTCTCGAGTTCATTAAAACATTAAGCATGTGCCTATGCTCTTTTTTAGCCTTGGCTCGTTTAAAGCTCGTGTAATAAAAGGTTCGACAAAAAATAAGCGGATAATACTGCTCTGGAATTCTCATCGCGATGGGGGAGCGAGGGAAAAAATTAAACGGTATGGCCGCTGATTAATTGGCATAATTCGACCATGCAAATTTGCTATTCCTGCGCGCGTGCGTTTTCCAGCAGGCTTAATTCGTCCCCGGCTAGCCCCGCCGCGACGCTAAGCAATTTACATGTTATAACGAAAATGCAGTTACGCGATAGTGAATTACCGGACTCGAGGGCAAGGGTGTGAGGAGCTGCGAGAAAATTCAGCGGAGATATTCGCTCGGCTGCTCGGATGCGCGCAGGCGGGGAAAAAATCTGCGAGTCAAATTTCGCGCGGCTCGCCTCGAGAGAGAATCGGCAGTTCTCGGTTTAAACTCTTCGAATGTATGTGTGTCTCTCGTACGAGCCGGCACCGACAGACAGCTAAGTCGCTTCTCCCGAGTTTTATCATAATTTTCGAGATTTTCAGAGACGTACTTGCGCTGAGTTAGCGACTAGAATATTAGGATGAAATTGCATTTTTGGTTTCTTTTATAACACTTTTTATGGCTATGCGTAGAGAATTTAGAAAAATTTATTATGTAACAACACGGAATTTATGTTTATATCCAGAGTACAGATAAGCAGATGATTGATTAATTAGTATAGTTAAACATTAAATTGAGTCTCTTTTATGGAAAACTTTATTGCCCGAAGGAAGGAGGAGGTATAAAAAGATTGAATAAAAAAACGAGTTGTGTAGCTTTTAAAGTGTCAACTTGTGATATTAAATAAATAAATCATTTCAATTACAAGGCATCTTGGCTATTCTCGGCTTTAATACGTAAATTAGCCTAAGGACATTTGCAATTGAATAATTAAATAAATTTCTAATTGAAATTCAAGGCAATATTAATGAATGAAAAGCGCGATGGCTTTCCATCAGATTGTCGTATAATTAAAATGAAATGAATATTACAAAGCTCTCTTGAGCGTACAATACCAAAAGCGCATTTGACATGGTTCATCAATTGTGCCTCGTCTTACCTAGTTCGTCCTCCATCTACTTAAACGCACAAGCAGCTTACACAACCAAGCAAAGATACGCAATTCGGTTGAAAATTTAAATAATTTTAGAAAACTTATGTGAAAAATTAAAAAATAGATAAGGGTACAAACCTGAGGACAACGGCAGCTATAGGCGCCCTACCCTGGCCGGTCTGCTTGGACGAGTGTGACTGGAGGAACACGGGTATGTGGAGCCGGGAGCGAGGATAAAGCGGCCCGTGGGGCACGAGGAGGGTGAGGTACTCGTCAGTCTTGAGCTCCTTGTAGGTGGCGCGGTTCGGGCCGAGGGTCACCTGGCCAAGGGGCGTCACCGGCTGGATCTGGACCTTGGGCTGGCAGTAGGCCGCGGAATCGGCAGCTGCTCCGTGGCCCCCCGAGCTCGGGGCCGACTGTCCGGACGGCTCGTCCGTACCTCGTGGCTCCAGCACCGAGTAGGCCAGCTGCACTACTCGCGGCAGCGTCTGCAAAAGTACATCGATACGCGTTGCCGGATATGTGGAACATTCGATCCGCGCGGAAGCGGCTTATCGGGAGGAAAATGACTAATGGGCGCGGCGGTTCTAGGTAAAGGGCTTGGATATTTTACCCCGGAGCAAATGGAAATTCGATGGGAGCTCTAGCGCCTCGTGTTCGCTGTTTATTTTTACGCCGCGCGCGCGCACTGCTTGGAATATACATATTACAAATATGTGCGCTCGCTCGCTCTCGGGAGTTAATTTTTCAAAGCGGACTTGTGCCGTCGGCTAGATGTATGTGGAGCGTACGAGCTCTAGTACCGCGAGTGCGCTGCTACTACAAATATCCAACGACAGCGCGGAGAACGGGGGCGGGCGGATCGATTTGGTATTCCGTGCATTTTTCAGAGAACCAGCGCCGTTTAGTGAATCTTCGTGCGGCTCTGTCATTAATTTTATGCTCTCCTTGGGCTCTACCAACTCCATCCCCTCCCCGATCCTCCCGTCCGTTTTACGGCTCGAAAATTCAGCGTTATAAATTAGCATTTAAACGATTTCGTTAAGAACAAAAGGAAAAAGAATAATGCGGGTTCGGTAAAAAAGAAGTCGAAAATTTAATCGCATCGTCCGCCGAATGTTGGCCCGCGCAGTCTCCCGAAGCGCGCGCTAAAATTTGACCCAATTTTAAAAGTCGCGTAAATTGAGTGTGCGCCGGTGGAGCTCCATCAGCATAAATTGTCATTCTAATTGAGTGCTCTGAATATTCACTTATCGTTGCCGCGGAGAGCAAGCGCGCGCGACCGGGCTTAATCCCGGGCGCGCCGTGGCTGGCCGCGATTCCGCGCGCGGTGACGCCGGCTGCGCCAGGGCAACAAAGCGAGGCGGCCCAGGGGCGGGGGAGGATTACCGCATCGTACCTTGGTCGGTTTGACGCGGCCTGCGGAGTCGGGCGGCGGCAGCGGTGGCCACCAGCTCGCCGGTATGGTGATCTGGGCGAGGCAGACGCCGTCCTGGCCGTCGGGGCTGCACGAGGCGGTCAGCGGGCCTGGCTGGAGCGCGTCCGTTGCCCCGTGCTCGCCGGCTCGACCGCTGCTCGGCTGGGGGCTCGGGGTCGCGTGCAGGAGCACGCAGACCCGCTGGTGCCGGCCGAGCAGCAGCTGACGCCGGCCCGTTGCTTCGCTGCCCGCGTGGAAGAGCACTCTCAGCACCGGGGAGTCGCGCGGCACCACAGGGCTCACCTGCAAATAGATTACCATAATTTTGGGATTTTTCCCTTGATCACGCAAAGTTTTTCTTTCTTTTTCTTCTTCTTGTTCTGTTTGTGGTTTATAACTAAAAATGTGGAACGCGCGTAGAAAATGAAAAAGCTGCGCGTCGGTCTAGCTTGAGTTTTTAATAAACGTAAGTGGAGTAAATGTTGGCAAAAGCTTTTATATAGCTTCCGAGGTTGAAGATATTCCGCGAGAGGTAAGTTTCGAGATCGAGGCGGAAAATGATAGATGAAGAGCGAAGCATTAGTTTTTATGAAATTGCTCGTGCAGCATATATATATGCATCGGCTGGCTGGAAATTGAAAGGGCAAATCCGGGGGCCACTTATTGAAATGTGATTCGAAACGTTGCATTTATTTGTTCCCTCGAGAGCCGGCTGCTGCTAAATTGCCGCTGGCTCGCATCGACTAGTTTTAATTATCAAAGATGGCACAGTTCTCGCTATAATTAAAGTTTAAAATGCACGCTCGGACGAGCGCAACGCGAGCTGCTCCTTTTTGCCCGGCTCCGACGAGGACGACTACGCTTTCATTTCGCCACCCTAACGTGAAATATAACTTCATAATGTTTACAGAGGCTCTTAAAACTTACGTAGAGCAAGATTGTCTCTTGAAATTACTACGAATGAAATTGCCACTCGAACAAAGTAGTACTCCCATGGCTGCCGAGAGAAAGTCGGAGAGAAGTAGAAAACAAAAAAAAATGAAAGAAAAGAAGAAAAAAATTGGACGGTTCATTAAATGAGAATTTTCGGAGATTAGCGTGCTTTCTTTTAGATTTTCTCCAGCGCCGCGAAGAAATGTGTTTACGGACAGTTTTAAATAACGTTTCGCAAAAGTTACAGGGGCATATAAAAGTCACGAGGGTTCAAAATCCATTCTTTCGATTAAAACTTTTTTCCCTTCGTTTTTTTTTCTTCTTTTTCTCGTAGCGGTCTTACCGGAATATTTCCAGCAGTAAAAAAAGAAAGGCATAAAAATTGCGCGCTTAGAAGTTTCAGATAGGACGATCATATTCCGCGAGCACGTCCATGTGAAATATCTAATTTTAAAAGTCGGCTTTTTCGGCGTCTCACGTAAAGTTAAGCTTTTCACGACCTACTCTCTCTCCCCCCTCAAACTTTGCGCTCACGAGAATACAACTGCTTATAAAATTACAATACTCTGGCATAATTTTTGACGAGGCGAATTTTACGTTGAATTTTAAGTTAACTTTTAGATTTAATTCGTTTTTAAAATGATACACGGCACAGGCAGACCAAAATGATGTATGTGAACGAGAATTATAACACGATTTTCTTATTTAAACGAGTTACAATAGATTGAGAAAAAATAATACCCTTTTACGCTTTCCGCATTATTCCTCCTCGAATGGGATGAAAACTTTATAAAAAGCGTGTAATTTAAAACTTTGCAATAAAAGTTTAATTCTATTACGTTAGATGCACAAAAGTTTTCAATTAAGTAAAAATTATTAAGGAAAAAAAAAGTTTTAAATTTCAATGCATATTTTTTCCGTTGAATGGGAAAGGAGAGTTGGTAGTACTTTATCAGCGTATACATCTCATAGGAAGCGTTCTACTTTTTAAAATTCAGGAAAATATGTCAAAGAATCGTGTCGACGCTCTTTGAGACTTTTACTGCTAGGCTGACAAAAAAATCTTCTGTAAAATCAACGTATATCGCGAGCTGCCTGGAAGGTTATTAATGAAAATTTGTAATCCTGTGAAATTGCATTTTTAATAAATTAACATTTTTCTTGTTTATATTTGACAACATTAATTAAGCGTACTTTGCACAACAATACTTCATTTAATTTAATTGTAGTTGTATTTATGTAATACTAACATAACATTTTATTCATAAATTATAAATAACATTTATAATAATGTTTATGTAAAAGAAAAATAATCTTCTGGAAACTACTCATTGTCTAACAATTACGTTGACTAATCAAGTAGTCGAAAAAATCAGTAGTAACGTAGAATCAGTAGTAATATCAGTTATTTGTCAGACTTTACAAAGTAAGACTTTTTTAATTGTAGTTGAAGTTATTTTTAAACAAATAAATATTCATAACTGATATATTAACAAAATAATAGTCGACGTATTATTTATTACAAACTAAAATATCACTGCCAAATGTCTTTGTATATTGTTAAAAACATTGAATCAGTCAAAAGACACACAATCTTACACATTCGGCAAAAATTCTTCAAAGAAATAGTAGACTATAGCTACAGGAAAAAATAAAGCGAGTCAAATTCTTTGAAAGCGCAGACTCAACGCATTTGATCATACGCGAAAAAATGTAATTGTATACGGTTTCACAAAAAAAAATCGATAATGGTTTCTTGCAATGGAGATATACGGATTTCTGTTAAAATTATTTATAAAAACATGTTGTAAAGCAACATTTGCCAATATCAATCACAAATACATTACACACAACATGTATAGTACTTACTATGTGAGCTGACATATCAAGATGCCTGGCTCCGAGTTCCTGAACCTCGAGCAGCATGGCGCTGCTGATAGTACCATTGATCTTTTTAGGGTCGAGACTGGGCAGAGTGTCGAGAGGGTCGGGCACTATGTAGCGCGCGGGCACGGTCTGCTTGGTGCTGAAGGGCCCATAGGTCGCCCGTACCGACACAGGCTCGCTCGTCTGGAAGACAGTAAACTTGTCGACCGAGAGGATCGAAGAACCTTGCGACGCCGAAGACGTGGTCGAGGATGACGATGACGACGAGGAGGACGACGAGGACGAAGCAGACGAGGAGGTCGTCGAGCCGCCGGCGTTCGGGCCCAAGTCCGCCCTTGGCACCGTCATGTAGAACTGGCGCGGGCCCTGCTTCAGAAAGAATCCGCCGTCCTTACTCTCGAAGTGCACGTCCACCGATGCTGCCACGTCTAGATTTGTCAAACAGAAACAAAGGTCGATTTATTAATTTTTTAGCAGATTATTATGTACGTGTGGATATCGGGATGGGCGAATAGTTAACATATTTCAATCACGAGTGCGCATAATATGAGATTTTATGGACTTATATAAGTTACGTCAAAATATGTACAGTCTGACGGTGTGCGAGTCAAATAATGGTCTATTGGAAAATTCTACATAACCCCGGCGAAAAGACGGGGGCATGATAAAATGCTTGTGGCATTCATCGAATTTCAATAAAACTCCCCGTCTCGCGCGCTATAACAACGCTTATATACTGTACGAGCGTTATTAAAATTAATATAACGAAATAGCGCGTCTGATAATATGCCTATGCTTGTTTCTTAAATAAATTGAATAAAAGAGAAGAGGGAGAGAGAAAGAACAAAAATTGCGAAACATCAAAGCAAATAATCAAGAGCAGTGTTATGTATAGGTCGAAGGTTCGGCAAGGAGCCGAGTGTATACGGGTGGGGTTTGCGCGTGTTTACCCCAGTCGAAGAGGTTCCGGCAATCGAAGAGGGCCTTCTTTCGGAACTATGTAAATAGAGGATCGGCCTGGGAAGCCAGCCGAGATCAAAAGCTCGCCTCGGCAAGTTCCTCCTGCTCCCTCGAGAGACTTTAATAACACGAGCGGCACGGAAAAGAGCCTGGCGCGAAAAGAGGAGCTAAAGTGAAACTATTCGCAGTCTGGCTCTCTTCTCTCTCTCTTTCCGATATTCGGAGCTCCAAGCTCGGGACTTTAGTGTCTGTACGCGCGATAAAAAGACTGACTGGCGGAAAAAAAAACAAACGACAAAACGCTGCTCGCCGAGCTGCTGAAAATCGCGAATATATCGCACCCGGAGCTACACACGTTCCCTCCGCGTACGTGCCTACGAGAAGCGCGCGTGCGCGTCGAACCCAATTAATTAGTTAACGACGCTGCATTGACTTTTATCGCCGACACTAACTTACTTAATTCAATGCTGTAAGCTATTATCTATTATCCTTATCCGACGCATTATGCTTACTCGCCAAGTGTTTTTACTGTACCTATACGTACATTGTACAGGTTAGAGAGGAGGGGGTGTTTGATTTGAATGTGTAAGTTGTAAATTAGCGACGAGGTAAAAATCAGCAAATTTGATCAGTGTGCAAAAGGTAAAGGTAAAGAGAAAGAGAGAGAGAGAGAGGGATTCGTTTTGGGACTGGAATTCCCAGCGCGGATTTTCGGCTGTAGTTTTTTTAGTCTTGTGCCGCTGGCGGCGACACTTCAGTAGAAAGACGGCGAATGTAAAAACGAGGCTATGAAGCTCGCGGTATATGTGCGCACGTAGAGTGCCTCGCTAACAAGAGCCGCTGCGCTCGAGTAAAGCGAAAATTTGAGAGAAAGAGACGGAGGGCAGAGAGACACGTGTAATGGGCGTGCTTCGTTTTTAATAATGTCACGATTCTGTTTTTCAACACTTAAATTCTCGTAAAAATTAATGAAATACGCGCCGGTCGACTTGCTGCCGAGAGCAATTTGAAATTTCAAATTTGCGAAATTTCAAAATAGACAAATTTATATCAGCTCGTTGGGACAAGTAGAGCGTTGTAAATTCCAAAAGAAAAAGAGGAGAGTTAAACGAGTAGTAAAACTGTCCTCGTCTAGCTAGTGCAACTGCACTCCTCGAATTAAAACTTGTGCCGTCTGCCAAATTTTGTCTCGCAATTTCAACGGATTAACTTCCAATTAAGCTTTGCTTGAAAAGACTGACGCTCGAGCTCAAATATCGAGTAGCACGGTCCTATAACCACTCCATAAGGCAAGGGACGAGGTAGAGAAAGAGAAGAAGGAGGATGAGGGAAGGAGAAACAGAAGGTGGGCAAAGGGGGAAGCGAGAGTCGAATCCCAGAAACACTCGAAAAGCCTAACCAACTTTGAAACTGCAATGTGCTGCTGCTGCAGCTACAGTGCTTGCTAGCAGGAGGAGGCAGTAGCAGCAGCAGCTCCAGCGGGTAAAGTAGAGCCGGGTCCTTTAATGCACGTGGCGCGTACTTAAGCCGTCGAAAGGGCCCCCAGGACCTTCGCCGTCATCCTCGACGTCGACACGACACGGCCAAGTTTCTCGGTGCGTTCGCTTTACCCTCTCCCTCTCTCCCTCTCTTTTCTCTCGCTTGGACTGGAGGACACTCGAGACTTGGCCGAGCGGAGGGGCGCACTTCATCCCTTCGAGCTCTCATCGAGCGGAACGAGAGTGGCTGAGTGCAAGTGCAGAACGGAGTCGAGCGGAATGCCCGCGCGGTAGTGGCGGTGGAGGGGGGGGGCGAAGACGCACCCAGGCCGAAGGGTAAAAAGACGACCGAGCGCTGGCTGCTGCAGGGGGACGAAAAAAGACATCCTACACCTCGGGAGAGAAGGGGCGAGCTTGAGGAACGGTATAGCTGCGCTCCTTCCCTTAGCGCTTCTCCGCTGCTCGTACGGATATTTCAAGCGCCGGAAAAAATGAAGTAGGCCCGAAGATAAGAACTCGCGAATCTATGGAGAGACTATGTCGTTTTTTTTCTCCTTTTTCCAGGAGAGCTGGTAGAGGTTTGGACGAGTGCCCGAAAAGCTGACTGAACAATCGTCCTGCGATGGCTGGATGGATTTTTTAATGAGGCGCGCCGAGGAAGTGTGACGGGAAAGGTGAAATTAAACTTCTTGAATAAATTGGTATGATTTCTAGATTTTTTTCTCTCCTAACCTTCCTTCATTTTCCTGTCTTTTGTCACTGTTCTTAATTGAAGTAACTTTCGAGTGAGACTAAAAATTGTTCATTTTTTTTTTATTCGTTAGGATGTGAGAATTATCCTTTTTTTTACTCGCTTATTGCAATGGTTAGTGCTGCTATTAGAGTTTAAAAGAATGTACTTGGAAAAACTCGAAAGCTATGTCATACTACTGTAGTGTATGAAGCCTTAAAAAGTATAACAGTTCTTTTATTTGTGCAGCACAAATATGTTGTTAGTCATAGACTCAACAGTGTAGTTTTTACTGTATTGCAGCATCAAACCGTATCGATATTTTTTTTAAGTTTGTCAATGGAATAAAAGTTTTATTAAAAAATTATTAGGGATATTTTATTTTCTGACTATTCATGATTCATAAATAAAACATATAAATATAAAACTTCAACTTTAAAAACGTATTAACAATTTTCTATTATCACTTCTGTTTATTAAATTTTTTTGGTTACTCTCGGACGTAATAAATACATTTTAAGTAACCGAATCAATAATTGTGTAAATTTCAGATTTTATTCGAAATCAATAAACGTTATAATTTCGGCGAATCAATGCACATTAAAAAAATGTTTAATATACTACAGAATATCGGTAAACTTTTGAAAATATTCAATAAATTTAAATGTTAATATATTGAAATCCAATAATCCCTCATGTAATTATAGTTTAAGCTAAAATTATAGCATTAACAGCACATTACCGCCGAGCTTTAAATCGAATTTACAGTTCAAACTGAAATTCTGTATTTACAAGGTTTTAACCTCAAAAAATCGTCATTTGATTATACAATTTAAATGTAATTTAAATACAAATTATAAAAAGCTAAAAAATTAAAAAATTTGATAACCATCATTTTTCTCGACCAAAAACAAAATATTCGCCAAGTGCTCCCTTACTAACCCAGTGGAATTTACAGAGTACACAGCGACTCCAGGGTGGCTCTCAAGAATCCAGTGGGAGGGGAATAGAAAGAGTGAGAGAGAGAAGCCCAAGCGTCAAAACTGACGGACAGGGGCTCTCTTCCGCGAATCGAGTGAGACACGGCGTGTCATGTAGCGTGCAGTGTATGCCTCGTCGTCATGCTTGCGAAAGGCACACTTGGTGCACAGCCGCGCTGAGAGATAATTCCGAGGCTAAGAGAGGGAGAGAGAGAGAGGACGTTGTCGTCGGACAATTAGTCGCCAGACGACAGCTGCTTCTGTTGCCTGCTGCTGCTATACGTCGAAAAGAAAAAGAAGAAGAAGAAGAAGCAGTCGCTGGGAGAGCTGCAACGTCGAGAGCAGGCGCCCGTCTCTGCAATGACGCACTGCTGCAGTAGATCGTCGAGTAAGCCCGATAATAGTGGCCTTCTCTCTTTCAAGATATAGAGCCAGAGGGAGTGAGAGAGCGGCTTTAACGCAGTCTCCATCCTCTGAATTAGCGCCTCGACACTACTCCAAACCGGAAGACTCAGCGGGAGACCATAAAGGGACCGAGTAAAAGCCTCCTGCCCTTTTTTTTCATTCCGTGGCGCCTCTCGGGATGAGCCACCAGGAGAGACGTACTCGAGCACACCTAGTCGTTATTAGGGCCAGCTGATCTTGACCCGCGTTTTCCCAAGGCCGCGACTGCTCCAGTTTAACGAGCGTAAAATGACGAATCCTTCCCCTCGAGCCGCTGCAACTCGCTCTCGTTTTACACTCCCACGCGTGCTCATTTCCACTAGCACTCCCTCGCTCTCTCTTTGTTTTCTTTCTCCTCCCTTTCCCACGAGGAGGCTGCGCAGACGATGTAATTCAGCGCTATCTCGGCTCCTGGAATTCCTGCGCGCGGAGATGGGGCTCGGGAGGAGGTTACCGATGCAACGCATCCGCATAGGCCGGAGCTCATCTCGTCGCATGTGTGTGGAGGAAGAGCCGGCGTGTCGTTTTTGCCCATTGTTGCGACGGCGACGGCGGCCAATACGTGACGCCGCCGGGGGGAAACGATGCGGCGGGGAGCCGCTCTCGCGCAGATTCTTCAGTCGGCTACGCTGACGAGGCGCGCCAGAGTTTATTTCCGCTGGCTCTCCCGGCTTGCGCCAAGCCACACTGAGCTAGATTGCGGCCATTGTTTTTTCTTGCTACTACTCGAGAGAGAGAGAGAGAGAGAGAGAGAGAGAGGCTTGTGTCAGTGTGTGGTAGTAGTGGCAGCTGCGGGCTCTGAGAGTGGCTGTGAGGGGCAAGTCGGAAATGATACGTCCTACATGAGGCGAATACTCGAAAGCCAGCTACTTCTCTCTTTCTCCCTAGCTCTCTCGCTCTCTGTCTGCGGTTTTTCATGAAGGAAATCAACCCCTTTACATGACTGATGTCTCGCTTTTGTTTTGCTCGCTTCTATTTATTTGTTTATTTTTTTTTCTTCTTTTAAATTGGCTTTGCTATTTTTGCGATAGTTTTTAGAATGACGTTCATTTAAATAGTTGGAGGAATTAAATTGTTTACTTGTTAAAAGCATTCGCGTGACTAACGACTTGTAGATTATGGATATTGATTATTGAAAATCGTTTAAGTGCTCGTATGAAAAATAGAACGAGACTAATGGATAAAAGAAAAAAAACGCATCACTTTATTAAACATCGAGTATGAAGGTGTGCTGCAAAAACGATTAAAAGAACTTACTGTTGTTTCATACTTTTTTATGGCGAAATGACATTAAGGTGTATAAAAATTTTAAAAAAATTAATGTTTGTTTGAACACAAAAATGACAATTAAAAAATAATAATCGAAAGACGATTATATTTTGTAAGATTGAAAATTAAAGTAGTCAGCGAAATTTAATATATTCCATAGAAAGAAGGGAGCGGCTTTCATAACGGGGTTATCGAGACTCATCGAAAACCTTAGAGGCTGCTTGACAAGAACGTGCCCAAGGATTTTTTCCATCAATCTTTTGAAAAAAATAATAATTCAGCCAAGTTAACAAAATTTCCGTCCAACCCCGCAACTCGATATTCGAGTATTTTCACAACTTTTATTTTATACACAGGCGAAGACTTAGAAGCAGCGTGTTATAACGCCGATAAATACTTTTTGTAAAACGCGATTTTAAAAAGCATTTATTCGCGCGGCAACCTTTTATTTACGTTTAATTTGTAATCCTATTATGGATCAAGCGTGAGGGAAAAAAAACCGAGTATTAAAGAGAAAAATGACGAGGAAAAAAATAAATTTTTATAAAAGCAAATAAAGCCACATAAAAAGAAATATATAAAAAAAAGGTAGTAAAATACTCTAAGCTCCATTATGTCTCTCGCAATCGTAGCTTTACGCGTGCGAGATAACATCGTCAAGTCCTCGAGCTCCCTTTTCTCCCCGATAAGAAGAAGCCGTAGTAACTCGCGCTAAGCCCGAGAATATTTCAGCAATAAAAATACCCCCACCATTATTGCTCGTCCCGTACTCGCTCGGCTGTTCCTGACACCATCGCTCGTCGCTGCCTCTCGCGTGGGCGTGCGCGCACACACACATCGCGAGCGCGTAAATCAATGAGGCGCGGCACCGGCGGCAAGGGGCCGGGGCGGCGAGGGAATGCATTATCGTAAAAAAATCATCGCGACGCCGGAGATAAGGGATCGAGCAAGCGGCGGCCCGAGCGAGCTGGAGAGTGAAAAAAACGAGTATAGTGTGCTGCTGCAGCCGCCGCTGCTGCTGTCGTCGTTTTTCCGAAGCTTATCTAAATTTGGACGATCTCCGGGGGCGTCGCTATAAGCGTGTTCTAGTCAACGTCGAAAGCCGAGGTTCGATGTTTTCGCTCGTAACTTGGCTTCGTTCTACAGCACACTCGCCGGTGGCGGCTGCTGCCGTGTTGCCGGGCTGTTGTGTCCCGCTTTAAAACCTCGCCTGGGCCATACCGGTATTCTCCGATCAAATTTGAATTTGTCGACGTCGAAAAAGGTGTGCTTTATGAATGCACCCGGCGCAACGCTCGCTCGGCGTATTTATGCCTCTGGTATACTTTGTATACGCGCCGCTCTGTGAATCGATCGCATCTTGACTTATGCGGTGAGCCGCCGGGTTTGAGATTCAATTACGCTTCAGACACATCGAAACGTCTCAATTGTTCAAGTCTACGCTGACGCGAGAGTCTTGTACATCAATGGCAATTCAATGCCGCCGATCAGATATCTCTCGACACGCGAGAG
Source organism: Anagyrus pseudococci (assembly GCA_030522585.1). Lineage (NCBI taxonomy): Eukaryota > Metazoa > Arthropoda > Insecta > Hymenoptera > Encyrtidae > Anagyrus > Anagyrus pseudococci. Next base: position 13,473 of record JAPYYQ010000054.1, read on the forward strand.
AGAGAGAGAGAGCGCAACTTGACAGTAGCAATTAAAATGGTAATCATCAGCTGTATTATCTACTTAATTACATCGCGCCCATGCGCAGAGACCCAGTAGCCTGTTTAGATCCGCAACCGAATCTATATGTACTTATATATACGTATTGCATTAAGGCTATGTACATATAGATGTCGCGTCGCGATGCTCCGAAAACTCAACAAAAAACCATTTGTCAGAATAAAAGACAGCGGCAGTCGCGTAGATTTTCGAAAATACATTATCAAATGTGTACGTAGAGATGCAGAGGAAGAATAGGCGGCAGAGAGACCGCGCGCTCGAGGCTTAGGCAAATCATTCGTCTATATATAAACATCGACGTCTGAATTTATGCAAACGCCCACTTCGTCAGGAGACATTTGTATTCGGCTAGACGCGCGATCGGTCCAAACGAAACGGCCGTATAAACAAATCGAATCGAGAACATCTTTGCGGCCGCGGAAAATCGTGAGTGGGAGGAGAAACAAGCGAGTGTAAGGCTAAGGGGAGAGGAGCGGCGGGAGGAGAAAGAGAATTCGGGTCGCGTAGGGGGGAGGGCCGGGAGGACGGGGCATCTGTCGAGGCTTCATCGGTGATTCCTCGCTCGTTTGGCCCGCTTTCCCGGGTAACCCACCTCCCCCCCCCCCCCTTCTATCTTTCCCCAGCATTCAGCTACCCTGGAGCTTTAATTGCGCAAAGCGGCACGTGCGGGAGCTGCGCGCCATGGTCGTTTGGCCGTGCGGTATGATTTTAACGCTGGCTAAGAGGATTGCGCCGCGAGAGGAGTTTGTTCGCCAGCGGGACTAAAGCTCCAGGTCTCGGCTGCTGCTGCTTTTTCTTTATGCCCTCGCTCTCTGTGTAGCTAGATTTGCCGTTTCTGGATTTGTATTGTTTGCAGTACGATTAATGGCCTGTTTTGGACTATTGCAACCTATGCGAATTCCAGATACTCTGCTCTGTCGCAAATGAATAAGCGGTTTTTGTGTATATTTATCATTTTTTCTCTTTTTATTTCGTATATTTGTCTAAAATTGTAGGATAGCGAATGTTGTAGTAATTTTTTTTATTTCCGTACTATATGGTTTGTTATTCACAGAGAAATTCTTTACTATTTCGTGCAGTCGTTTTAAAAGAAATATAAATTTGAAAATACACCAAAGGACATGTTCTATAACGAAGAAATATATTTTTTACTGAATGCAAGTTGGGACGGAAAAGTTTTCATAATTTATTGTGTTTTTAAACCAGCAATACGTAAGCTGGTGTTGACCTATAAAATTCTACGTTAAAAATTTCCTGCAAAGAGTTTAATGCTATTACGCAAGACAAATCTACGTCTCTTTTTTAAAAATAGAATTATCAAAGAAGCAATTTGACAAAATCACATTAATATTTTCAATCGTTACGCGACTCTTTGGTAAAAGCATTATTTAAAGCCACTTATCAAACACGTATTTTAAATTTGCAATTAATAAACGATTCAACAAATTATTCACCTTCAATTTAATTTCGACCACCCAAAAATATAGTTTTTTTAGAATTGAATTTACAAAGCGAAACTTGATGCAGTCGAATGGAAAGTTTTTTTTAACTGTTTGTAATCCATTTTGTTTCAAATGTCTTTGTTTTTTGTTTTCGTACATTGAGTAAAACTTGAACTACTCCAAACGAAACTGTCTTGCTTTATTTAAGTAATGAAATTTTCGGGATTAATGTGTAAAGTTTCAGGTATTGCTTCGAAACAATCTATTTTTAAGGCTAAACTGATTGAAAGACATCTTGAATCTCAGTACTCGTAATATTTTTTACGATAATTAATTTGTGGAATAATAAAATAAAATGGAATAAAAATAATTTTTATAATTCTTTCAATAAAATAACGCAAGACAGCTTGTTATAACAATTTTCCATCTTTAATACAAATACTTAAAAAAAAGGCTTTTTGAAAAATATTGGATTTAACATCAAAACACTTTATAAAAGTGGTAAAAAATTAGCATAATGAAAAATTCCGTATCGAAGAGAGAAAAGAAAAACCAAAAAAAAACGAAGCATGCTTAAGCTTTTAGCTTCATTAAACATGTTAATTTAAAAGCAATATTACGGAAACAAGTTGGATAAAAGAATTCGGACGACATTAAGTCGTTCTTTTTTCTTCGTTAATAAGCCTGACAGTAAAGCTTGGCATTAAATTTGTGTATTTGCAATAGTTACTTCTTCCCTTTAAAAAAGTACAAAGAAATCGCGTAAAGAGGCGCGTCGCATTAATTCTTGCAGAGTAGGGCCGACGACCGGTATAAACCTCCTACGTCAGCGCACCGTAAAATTAACGTACAATCAGGTAGGTAAGTATATATACCGTAAAACACGTTTTCACTCGCGTAAAACCCCCGGCGCGAGCAAAAGCCCAGAGAATCGGGCCCGGGAACGTTGACGAAGCCACCGCCCCCGCAGAATAAAGACTTTTGCCTTTTTCCTTTCCGCATCAAAGAGCTCAAAGGAAAAGCTCGGGGGAAGAGGCGGAGGAGGAGGTAGAGGAAGGGGGGGAGGAAAAATCAGCCGACGAAAGTAAAGGCCACAAAGGGGTCCCGAGGGAGAGCAGGTGGGGAGCAGGAGGAAGCGGCGGTGGCGGAGGAGAAAGAGAAAGGAGCAAAAAGAGCAGACGTGAGGGGCTTCCGGGCGAGGTCTGCGTACGTCATTAGGCGATCGAAGCCGCAGAGCCCAGCCCTCCTCCAGCATCTCCACCGGCGGCTCGATCTTTCAGATCCTGCGCCTTGGATCGCTCGTGCACGCCCAAGCCTACCGAAATCCCAAGGTCCGAGTATTTCGCGTAGATGTATGTATGTATGTATGCGAAATCTTTCTGTTTAGCTTTTGATACATGGACTTACGTGCAGTGTTTCCTTATTGTCTCTAGTGTAATTAAAATACAATGTTGAGACAATACCTATAGGCTTCATTGAGCGACGACTATAACGGGCTGGAATTTGATCTACTAAGTGTAAATGTGAACTTTATGGCTCGGAACAAGTATATAATAAAACACAAAAGGAGAGATTTATTGGACAAAATTAGAAGAATCGGATTTATGAGTTTACATTGATACAGGGATGGTGGTATAAGCATCAGCGATTTGGGGTTGATTGTAAAAGTGGCCTAGTGGGCAAGTAAAAAATTCCTTAGACCACGCTTGATAAAGCGTTAAAAAAGGCTGAAAAAAATGCATTTACTCAAGGAAAATGTAGGTATTAAAACATCTACGTCTGCTGGGATCCACGTAAACTTCTTTTTGTTCAGCGGTTCATCGCTTGTTTGTGTCTAGGTCGGAAAGAAAAATATTTTTGCTGAAGAGAGCCACGGAGCACGCGGAGCTTTTTCCTCCTGTAAATTCAAAGCGAGAGATGAGAAAGCCGGAAGCGAGAGAAAGAGAGCGTACGGCTTTGAGAAAAGCACTGCCTTTTTTCGGACTTCGAGTGGCCAGCAGCGGCGGCGGCGGCAGCGTTGGCGGCAAGTCAAAGTGCAAGGAATAACGCGAGTTTCGAGTGTCGTTCGCTCTCGAGAGCTTTCGCACTAGCGCGCCCGTTACCATGCCTCTTGACCGCACGTGTGAAATTCAGCACTTGTACCAAAATGTAAACTCGACGCGGCTCTCAACTGCGCATGTGTCGAGTTTGTTGTTGTTTTTTGCCGTTATTGTTGTTGCAGGAAGTTATTTTTCAAAATAAACGCAAAACCATCAAAAGAAATGGCGGAATTTGTTTTGCCCGTTCGTTTGGGATTTAGCATTGGACTTTTTGATTATTCAGAGAGGCCAGCTTAATTACAGAGCAACGCCGCCGAGTAGACTTGATGAAACTTGACGCGGCGGTTTTCCGTTGAGAAATTAGAGCGTCTTATCAAAGCTAAGCCTTATAGTAAATTTAACTGGGCGACGTCGTCAGGTACGACAGCAGCAGCGGCATCATCATCATATTATTTCATAGTAGGCTGTTTAAACAAACGAACGCGAGAGTCGTCGGACTACGTGCGCTTTTGTGAATCGCAGTAAACGTTATTATGTATAGCTCGCGCACTAGGGAATATAGCTTTTTATACTTCCAGGAGACGTTTTATTGTTTTCAAGAAGCTGGAATAAGGATGATATTAAAAAGGGCCAAAGGTAATACTGAAGATAATAATAAAGCGCGCTTTTTATAACAAAGTCGTACGTAATGAAGATTTTCATAAAAATATTAGTGAAACTCGTAAATTTTTATTATAAACGGACTTGAAGCTTCCTCCCATGTTTTTTAATTAATTCGCTGACTTAACGAATATGAAGTATTACAAAAATGTAAGCGTAAATTAATTTCGAAATAATGGTAACGTATTCTATATACTAAACGAAATTAAAATTCGAAAAAAATTCTTTAGAAATGTTTCCAATTTATCTTGGTATTGTGAAAAATTCTGGGAGTAATACTTTATGAAATTTTAAATTTTTAAAAAAGTTAATTTAAAAATTTGTTTGTAGCAAAATAAGATAAATTATCTTTTCAGGTTAAAGGAAATGTTGATTCAAAGCGTTATGTATGGAGTTATTATTCTTTCGATCGCTGCAATGATTGTTATCTTCGTTGAGATAACAAGTATTAAAGACTTCTACTTATGGATAATGAAGGTTTTAATTTAGAAATGTATCTTCATAAAATAGAAAATATAGTCGTAGAAATTCTAGAGGTTAAGAGGCTCTGTTTTATTATAGAGTAATACATAAAACCGAGAAACTTTCTTGGTATATAATCTTCCTGCTGTGTTAATGGATAAATTTGAAAAACTTTTCTTGCTTCAAGCATTAAAACGCGAGTAATAAAAAAGAATCGTCTCGAGTTGAAATTTATCGGAGGGTGTAGTGAATCGAATATTACTATTATTACAAGCCACGCATAATGTGTTTCTGATTCATAAGTTTGAAGTAATTTTAATAACCATGATTTTATTTCTTAATATTCCGATAATTTATCGCGTTAATTAACAGTTAAGAGTACATTTTAGCTGGATTATTTTAGAACAACTGTTAAAATCAGGTTAATTTAATTTGCGCGTGCTAATTATCAAATTGTTTACGTGATAAAATTAAGGCCGTGAGTTGTGTTATTGTTGGCGAAATTTTTAAATAAGTCAATTGTTACACCTCGACAAATAGACTACGCAAATTTTCTCGGTTAATATTTAATTAGATCCCAAATGATACGAATTAAAACAATCAACGCATTATCAAGCTGTGTGTACCCACGTTTCTGCTGCGAATAACCTGGTTTACAAAATTATGCGTGTTCATACACCAAAAATTTACGTATGTTTCTATCGTCTGTGATATAGAATTAATTGCCTAATCAACCGTTCAACCAGAAGATACAGGTAATTTCAGCAAATTTCTCAAATAAAATGTATAAAAAATAGGGAAAAAACTGCAACATACCGAGAAACAAACATAGCGCTGGAATAAGCTTAATCCTCGGGCAATCCATTAAGCCCGTCACTTGGCGGACAATGCAATAACTATGTTCTAAACAAATGCGTCCGGCGTAGCAGCCGACATTTTCAGTATCTCCAAATTAATGGAAAATCCACTCGTAACAAGCCCCCAGAGCAGGAGAGGGAATGCATCCTCGGAAAATCCAACGCAGACACCGACGCGTGCACTCGCTCTTGCCCCCCCCCCCCGCCACCCTCTCTCTCTCTTTCTCGTTTTCGCTTAACCATAGTGGTCTGCAGCTTCCAGCGATTAAAATCCAGGGCGTAGTGGGATAGGCCCGACGCACTCAATCATCCCCGGCGAGTAGGAACGCATAAATTATTCGAGCGAAACATAAACAGGATCGGTAACGTAATATCCAGCCAGCTATTTCCCTTTCCCCCCCGCCTTTTGCCTTGGCCTGCCGTTGCCACGTATCGTCCAGCAGTTAATTACCCTCGCGGGCTCGTTATCCGCGAGTAGGACCAGCAGTAGTATACCGCGCTCCTCGGCACTGCTCTCTGAATTATAATACGAGCCTCGGCGCAATTAGGAGCACAGGGACGCTCCGGCCCTTGGCGCGGTGTCGCTAGCGCGTCACGAGACTCACCGCACGTCACGTCTCTGCGGAGTAAGCCCCGTGTACGTATACGGGCTACTACATCGCCAACCCTTCCTCCTCCTCTACACTACACCACTCGTTCAACCAGACGGCAAAGCGTCCGTTTTTCGTAATTAGACCCGCATAAGTTAACTTCTTGCTCTCAACATACTGACCCTCTTGATTTCTTTCGCCTCCATTGTCGTTCACACATAAAAGCTCAATCGACTCCGGCTACTCGTCGTTACTATATTGGCCAATTCGTGTATTTGTATACATGTGCATACATATATGTTTTTATATATATATATATATATATATATATATATATATATATATATATATATATATATATAAAGCCAGTGCTCCCATTAATCACGAGCAATTAGACGCGATGATGCGAGCGCGCGCGACGGCTTGGATTGGCTGAAGGAACACGCACACACTCAAATATTTGCCTTAATGCAGCTGAACACTATGTGTTATTTGTTTGCCGACCGCTGAATTATTCATTAACGCGTGTGCAGGCGCTTTCAGCCTTTCTCTCTCTCTCTCTCTCTCTCTCTCTCTCTCTCTCTTTTTCCTCTTCCCTCTTGCGGCTGTTGACTCGCGGGTCGTGGAGGTTTTATGGAAACATTAAAATTCGAATATTTAAACGTGTGTCGCTGTGCAGCTGCATAGATTAATGTTTTTGTCTTTCTCCTAAAAAGTTGTGTGCGCACTTTTCGTAGTTTACTTTTTTTTCATCGTTGATTTGTCGGTTTGCTTGATTTTGGTAATTACTGGATGTGAGCAGCAATAATCTAATAGGGATAGGTCGTTAGAGTGAATAGCGAAGGCTCAATTTGCGAATCAATGAGGCAAATACTTTGTAACATTCGGACTACGAGGCGGCGGCGTCGGCCACGGCCGCGCAGCAGCAGCAGCTACGGCGTTGTTCACGCGTTTTGCGGTTCGCCGTATCCGACCTCGTGTGCGGCTGACATAATTGTCCTAATTTATTAATTAATTGAGAAGGCTGGAAGTATTGATTAAGCAAAATGAGGATTCGACGTAGCCAAGCTGTTTCTGGAGTTATCGATTGTTCCGCGACTATTGACCAGATTACCGGGAATTGCTTTTCGAGAATAATTTTTTTTCTGTTTCTAGATAAATCGAGTACTGCAATAAATGTAAAAAGAGAGGAAGAGGGAGAGATAGGCTGGGGTAGTGGAGGGAAAGGAAAAGCGAGCTTTTCCGTCCGGAGGAGCAATAAAAAGCTGGTCTACAAATTCGGCACTCGGAAGATTGAAAATGTGATAAAATTTTCAGTGTGCGGGCAGCGAGCCGTTATAAGGCGGAGGGAGACAGAACTAGCAGACAAATGTCGTATGGTAGGTGGCCGGTGCCGTTCGGGTCAGTTATCGGGGAAAATTTATTGGACATTTTTCTAAAGCACAATAAAACGATCTAATTCCTCCGTTGGGCTATGATAATATATCAAGCCTCTACTCGCGAGTGGAAAATTTCGCGGTGCGTTAACCGCTGGATTATATACCTCGGATATCGCCGCACGAGCGGCTAACGACTTTTCTCGTTTTGCGGCGGCCAGCCAAGTCGTAATGGAGGGTAAATTTGAAAAAAAAATAAAAATAACAATGTCACTTTGAAAAGCTATAAAAGTGTGGGAGTAGGGTAACAACCGCACGGACCTTTCATATTGGAGTTTTTAATTAGCGATACAGAGCAGGCAGCGAACGATTTGACGACACTACTACCGGCCCGCGGGAATTTCTATTTCGCGTATTCATCCGTTTTGTCCGTCTGCGGCCGGGAATTTGAGGTCTCGACGTCATCCGTTATTGGTTCCTCAATGCCGACTCTGTGTAGTGTAGCTCTCTCTCACCCCCTCTGCTTCCTCGTCTCTCGCTCCCTCTAGCACTATCGATTTTCGGCCGAATAGAGCGAAGACTGCTCCTCTCGAATTTTATACGTACACAGGACTATTAAGTGCACGGGGATGCGCCAGAGAAGGAGAGAGAGAGAGAGAGAGAGAGAGATGTGCTATAGGCGAGCGTCTATTACGCGAATTCGGCCCTGGAATTTCCTCCCGTAAACTATGGGAAAGAGGAGAAGGGATATGGAGAGGTTGGAGGTCTCCCGTTCGAGAGCTTCCTAAACGTCCGAAAGGGCCGCGCCTTGGAAATCCGGTAATAGGAGGGCGAGCAAGAGAGAGGGAGAGTTGGTGAGGGAAAGAGCTTAGAGCAGAGAGGCGCGGCTGCCGACGTATACCGAGCGTTAAATTTGCTCTGGGCAATCAGGAAATCATCCGTTTGTCAACGCGGCCAAGATTTACGTTTGCTGAAATTGACGTGAAATTGGTATGGTCTCATATGTGTGTGTGCGCGTGGCCATCTGTGCGTGTACGTGCTTTCAGCGTTATTCCAAGGGCCAGCTTTCAATATGGCTTATCCGGACGTGAAGGGCAGCTCCTCCGGATAATACAAAAAAATAAAGAGTGCTGATTTATTGATTTTGTTTGAGGTGCGAGGAGGGCTTGGTTGTTGGTTTGTTATTTATCGATTTCCCAACGCTAGTCGGCCCGGCTAATCTGGTGAAAAAGTTTCGTAATAAACATTGATTAAACGGGCGAGCCTGGCGACCCGACCAAGTCTGCCTTGCATCCCTTCGCGACTAGCTTCCTTAATGCGCGTAGCGTACCATTTTTTTCTCCACCGCCCGGAGACTTGCAGATTTATGCCTTGTGAATCTTTTATTTAAAAAGCGAATTTTAACGCTAGCCGCGTCGCTTCGGGAAATGGAAAAAAAGAGAAATCAAGAGAAAGAGAGAAGGCAAGAGAGAGAAATGCAGTAGACGGGCGGGCTTTGGTGTGGGGCGGCGGCGATGTTGATCCGGAGTTTTGCCTCAAAATAGGATAATTAAGATAACTTTATTTAAACGAGGGTAGTAAAAAAAGGTCGAGCAGTGCGCAATTCGCGCCGTTAATTTAACTTGTAGCAAGGAGGAAAAGGGAGTAGGGAGGTGTAGAGGGGGGATGTAGAGCGAGCGCGTCACGCCGGCTGAATTTTCCGGGGGCGCTTGGGAATCTCGGTCAGCCGCCAACGACAAGAGTACACCGCGCACCGCTGCTCCCAGAGTTGTACTCTCTTTTTTTGCTGCTGCTGCTGCGCGCGCCCAGAAATGATTTCGCGGCAGAGGAAAAAAGGCAGGGCCGGAGGAGTGGATGTGTCGTAAGAAAAAGCGCGTCACGTAAAAAGACGTCGCGCGATATAGAAGGAGAGAGAGAGAGAGAGAGAGGAGAGAGGAGCGGGGAGGAGGGTAGCTCGACAGGGTAGAGAACCGAGGGGGCGGGGAATAACACGCGCGCGCTGTACTCCTTTCGGGGGAGGGAGCCGGGCCGAGGGGCTGCGGGCGGAGGGGGGTAGCAGGATCGATTACCCGGCAGCTCTCCCACCCCGAGGCATATCTCTCTCTTTCTCTCCTTCTGTGTCTGCACCTCCTTTACTTCTCGACTAGCCCTGGTGCGCGTTAGCCACCAACACTATAGCGGCGGCACACACCAGCAGTGCTGCCGCCGTCGCCGCTGCTTTATCTATCGCGCTTTCTCTCGCTTCCTCCTTCTCTTCTCCTCGGGGCTAGCCTTTCTTTCTAGCTCGTTAATCGATAGCCCAGCCAATCCTGCCTTGGCACGAATCTTTGTCGCTGTGAGCGTACACACACTACTACGCTCGTGAACGCGCGCACGCGTGCACATTAAGGCCGCGCGCAAGTTTATGCCCTCAGACTTGCTTTGCTTTACTTTGCACTTGAGAAATTATTATATCCCTTTTCTCTCGCTTACTTTTCGACTTTTCCTTTATATTTTTTGTTGATCTCGCGCTTATGCTTAATTAAAAGCGATGCTTCGTTATGCAGTTAGGTCTTTAATAATATGTAAATTTAAAATTGCTCTTTTTAAGTAAAAGGAGGTTAAGGGCGTGAATTTTCTTGAGCAAAGTTGTTAAATGGATAATCTTTGAAAAAGTATAACTCGAGGTAGCGTTCGCTGCTCGTGGAAAAATTTTTATAAAAATTTCCATGATTTCGGGCAAATATTTGAATCCTGCGGTTTTCTATGCTCATCGTTTTCTCTCTCCTTTTTACAAACCAAAAAAGCATCAAGCAAAGTACGATAGCCCCAGGGGGGGAAGGGGGGAGGCAAACTTTATATAGCAATTTGATTAAATGCATTGCTTCTCGCGCGCAAAATAAAAGAATCTCTTTTCACTCTAGCAAATTGATTTTCCTCCCAAAGCCGTTTATCGATTCAACTATAAGAAAATGTAATAAATAAACAAAAGAATAACTCTCAATGAATAACGTTGGATAACGAAAAACAAAACGTACAGATTACACGGCTTAGTTTCGAATAACAAGCCATCAGAATAGCGCACGAAGCAGCGTAGACATTATCCGAGCAATAAATAAGCGACACGCGCCTTCCTCCCCCCCTGGCTCGCGTGCGGGCGGGCATGAGAATAACCAAGCGGAGAGTATAGGGTCCGAAAAAGGAATCGATGATGCGAGATTTGGATGTTAACGACGATCGAGAGCGCGTGTGCGCGATCAAAATCAACAGTCCTCTCCCTCTCGACTCTCTCTCTGTATGTCTCTCCCGCCTGCCCACCCACCCGCATCCGGCCGCCGCGTGTGCAGCTCATTGTGCCAAGAGCGAAAGAGAGTAGGGGGACGCCGGGGGAGAGCGGCTCTGACTCTTCCGGCCTTCGTGCGCTAAGCGGGGGCGTATCGCGGCGATTCTCACGCGCCGAAAGTCGCGCGTAGGCTGCGAGGATGAGCCCGGCCGGCGGCGCTGCTCCGATCGTTGCCCAGGGCTTATCGACCCCTTATTGCCCGACGGCTACGTATGCTCCTCGAAAAATCACATCGATGAAGTGTAAATGGTTGTCCGCTCCACCCCCGGCCGACCCTCGCTCCGATGCGCTGTACGAATATGGCTCTGCGGGCCAACTTCTTCTGTGTGCGGGCAAAAGCTTGGTGGACGGGGGTAATGAAAGGTACACGGAAAATACGGTTTTCAATTCGGAAACTTCGTGGCTGAAATATTCGATCGTACATAGAGCTCCGACGACAACGACGCCCTCGCGAGCTCTCCTACCTTCTCGAATTTAATATGGAAATTTAACTTTTCCGAAAAAAATTATGGCAAGCACAAGTTCGCCGGATATTAAAGCTGCTGCTTTTTTCCGCGTACAAAGGCGTTATTATATAACATTATCGTATATTACGGCCGATTTAATAACTCGTTTTTATTTTCGTGACTTGCGGTGAACACTTTGCCAGATGGTTTATAATTAACCGCCATTCTCCGGGATTTGTGTCAGGAGAAAATCAACTTTTTCCCTCCGAAATATTAAAATTCTTCTCCCAACGGAATTATTGGATTGTATAAAATATTTAAATTCACCCATAACATTGAAATTGAAAATCAAAAAGTCCGTGTAAGAGTAAAAGACGTTCGAGTTAAGGGGAAAATACAGGTTGAAAAGAAATCGTATTTCTCAGCTGCTCCGGGGATTACACGAAAACGATGGGGAGATCGATGTTCTTACGGATTTCTAATAGCGCGTCATCGTGTACTGATTCAATTTCAGCCGGGTATTGTGTGCGCGCGCGGAAAAGACGATGCAGCGCCTTGTCGACGACGACAACAGCAATGAGGCAGCGGCCCGGCCCGTTGTACAGGAGAATCGCTAGAAAAGCTGCGGAAAATTAAAAGCAAACTCAATATCCGTCTCTCTCGGCGGAAGCTTAATTCGCGTCTCTACACGCCAGCCGTTCTTTATTAGTGTTGATGAAAAGGAATCGATTTACTCCGCGAGAGCACAATACCGAAATTAGAAACGACAATGCTCTCTCTCTCGCTCCCTCATATTCTCCCGTGAAATCTTGTTACCGATAATGCACTCGGAGTAAACAGTGTGCCTCTTTTTTTATCTTCGCTGTTCATCTTTATTGATAATTCCCGGAGAGAGAGACAAATTGACTGGAATCAGGTCATCGCAATACCTGTATACTCCATCCGTTTTTAAAATATTTAATTCGCGCGTTGAAAGTAGGACGAACGAAATCTCGACGTAAAATATATTTTTTTTCCTTTTTTTCTTTTTCGGTATAATAAAAGAATTTGCTTGCGGTTTAAATGCTGGCTTTTTAAAAAATGCAGGAGAGGGAAAAGCGCGCGCCAAATGTAAGCGTCTTTATCAAAGCGAGAAAAGGACGGAAAAAATGAGCGATGACAATTGTTTGACATATGCACGCCAAGTGAAAAAAAGGCTTGCAAGTTTGAGGCTCGATAATAAAAGCTCGGCTGCTGCTGCTGCTCTGAATATCCGGGAGAGCTTTTCATCCATGAGTGAGAGGGCGAGAGAGATGGTCGAAAACAAACGGGCTCAGCGAGTCGCAGTACCGGCGGCTGCGATATAGACACCCGCGTGAATCCGGCGGAAAACACGCTCGGCCGCGCAAAATACAACGATGAGGGAGGACGGCAGGGGCTGTGGGTGGGGGTAGTGCTCTGTTCTCGGACGCGCGAAATTGGCTAGCCCTCGCTTTGTGCGGAAGGTTAAGGCGGCGGACAATAGGCTGCTCCGAGACAGCAGGCAAACGAGCAGTTGCCATCGAGGCGCGGCCGAGGTTCGAAAACAAATCGGCTCGTCTGGAGGGCCGTGCTGGGCAAGAGGGAGAGCCGAGAGATTAGCCGGGGCGCGTGTAAGCTTCTTCCTCGGGCGGCGGCGAGAAGGAGTTTACGGGCTGCGCTAGGCTGCTTCTCGCGGCCGGAATCTGTCGCGGAGAGGATAGTCGTCTCCGACACGGGCCCGGGGCTGGAATTTAATCTTTTAGCATACACATCGACCCAGATTCTAGCGGGCAGTGGCGGCGGCGGCGGCGTCGTTGTTTGCGCGGGCTACATGCACCGCTGCACACTCCCGGGCCCCAGCGCGTCGCGCGCGCGCGTGTGTGTGTCTCGGTTATCTCCGAGTCCGCCGGTTGGAAATGCCCCCGGAGATTTCCGAGAGGGAGGGAGAGAGCGCGCCACGGCGAGTTATCGCCCTGGTAGCCGGGATTACGTGCGAGCTGCCGCCGCGAGTGAGAGCCGAGGAGAGACGCGACTGGTGGGGATGAATGGAGGCCGCCACCGCCGCCGCGTAAGTATACGCGCGAGCGCTAGCTCTCTCTCGGCTAAATGGAGAGTAATGAAAATATGAATGGCCACGCCGCGGAGAAAGTGCTCTTGACTGAGCTAAGGGAGGAGCAGGGGCGCCGGCAGCAGGAACAAATTACGCTGATACCGCCAGCGCGCAGCCCCTCGGCCTCCGCCGCCGCACCGCCCGAGCTTTTCGATAAGAGCTACGCCGCTGGAGGAAAATATAAAGGCGAGAGGGAGATGCTACACGCGTAACTCCGCACTCCCCCTCCCTCCGGGAAATTTATGGCCTGGCGCTTTACGTCCGCTCGGGGATGCCGTAGCCTTTTTTTTCCTTTTTCTTTTTTTTTCTTTTTATTTTTTACAGAGAGGACTGAAGAACGACGGGAGGAAGAGGCTCGGGACGTAATTGACGAATGAAGGCTTTTGAGTGGTTTAGTAGCCGGACGTGTCTGGTATCGGTTTGGAAATTACAGCGACCTCACCGTTTCGATGTTAACGGCTGCACACACACACACACACACACACACACACACACACACACACACACTCTCGAAATATATATGGGCACAACGATGAAAACGCCAACGAAATATCAAACTGCAATAGGCCGCCGCTGCTGATGCTTCAACACAATTTGCAAGGTATTTATATTTGTGTATACAGCGTGTGCATATGTGTTTGTTAAATTGAGTAAAGTGCATCATACGCTTTTAAATAGAATTATTGACGGAAGCGATCGATCCTCGGCAACTTATAAATAAGCCCGGTCAATTTTCTAGAATGGAAATAATTTGATGAATGAGTCGCGTAAACCTGCCACTCCTGGTAATAATAACAATGCGTGCGCGGTTAAGCCAAGTGCATACTAATTCGCTCGTTTTACAGCCTATGCAAGGACATTATTTAATCTACATCCAATGTGCCATTGACGTCATTCGGGGTTTATTTAAAATACATTCATGTTCGGCGCGTTATTTCCAAATGAAGTTTTCGAATCGACTACTATTTTTATGCGAACATATTACAGCTATGTTGGAGCTTTATCAAGAGAATAACGTAACGCGCAGGCATTATTATTCTTAGCCGCGACTAGCCGAGAGAGGAAAAAAAGCCGAGGCCGGCTGTGGGAGAAGAGATGTCGATTGTAAGAGGATATGACGGGAGCATAAGTAGATAAGGGAAAAAAGAAAGACGGAGAAGAAGAAGCGGGATAAGAAGATGATGATGAATTAAGTGGGCAAGTCGACGAGGAGCGAACTATAAGCCAGATTGCTTATCAAATTAAAGCCTCTGCCGATCCGAATAATCGCCAAGCCAGAATCGATCTCGAGCAGCCACAGTAGACAGCAGCAGGCATGTAACCTATAGACGCCGGCCGGGCTGTTATAATTGAACAGAGGATCGTGGCCCCGAGGAGCGGAGAGTGTTACGTAATCCCAGCACTCTCTGCTATAGGAAAATAGTATAAAGAACGAGTCTGCGGAATCGCGGATTTGATCCCTCACTCCTACCCTGCTATGCCAAAGTCGTAGATTAATTAAAAAAAAAAAAACGACTCGTTCGATTGGGCTTCGACCATTTGCATGAGATTTAACTGGCCGCGCACCAGCCCTGCTGATGCTTTTCCTCGTCCCTGTGCGGTTGTAAACATTTGGTTTTTCTTTAGCTTTTTGTATTTGGTCGTTGGTAATTGTCAACGGAAGGGGTTGTTCTACTTCGTATTTTTTGTTTGCTTTTTTTTGTTTTGATATTTATTGTTTTGTTGCGGGACTATTATTTGTGACAGCTTTTTGTAACCCAGATTTTTTTTTGAAAAAAAAAAGGGAAATTCTTGATTATGTATTTGACTACAGTGGGTTCACATTTAAATTATTTTCTCAGTATAATTAATTTTTTTGTTAATTACTATTATTTAAAAGGATTACGAAGATTAACCTGAAATCGTACGAAATTAGTAGATATGAAAATTAACAAAATTAACGAATGAATTATATATATTCTTACGATAAATATTAAAATTCATATTTAACAAGTTAATTTTCTGCAAAAGTTCAAAAGTAATAAAATGAGCATAATTAAACTACGTTGGGACTACACGATTTCAGTTTGTTTTCACGTCAAATGAGTCTTATCAAACGAACTTTTTACACAGCAAGCGATTGAACAATGAAAAGTAAAATAAATAGCTGAAAGCCGAGGCTATCGTTGATTTGTAAAAAAAAAACGAAAAAACAAAAAAAATGTTTCATCATCTGTAGCCTTACGCTACAACTGAATAACCAAACAAACAGCACAACATGAGGAGCTTGCAACATTTTGGGAAATACCAATTACCAGTTAAATATCGAATATCAAGAATGTCGGCGGCGAAAAAAAAAGCGCGCGAGAGAGCTCGATTATCGAGGCCGTGCGGGGGGCACTGCTAACGGGCACGCCTACGTGACTGCGCGTCGAGCCGCGGCGGCGGCGGCGGCGCTGCAGGGAAAAAAGTCGAATTTCCACGCCATTCCGGTGAAGGTAATCGCCAAGCCACCTCCCACCCACCCGGCGTTCCTTTACCCTCCACATGCAGCCTCGATTATTCGCTTCCGCGCGTGATTTATGCACGGGTTAATTGCGCTCTCTCGGCCGGCCGAGCGCCAATGCGCTTTCTCTTCTCGGCAAAGGGACAACTCGCGCCGCCGCCGCCGCCGCTGCCGCGCGACACCTTACCGGCGTTAATAATGCCCACCCCCGCATCTCCGCATCCCCCCTTTCCTCCCTCGACCCAGCTATAAGCGCTCGCGATTTTTAATTACGCTAATGACTTAATAAGCCTTATTAACATTACAGGTATACAGAGCGAGTCTGCAGCAGGAGCAGCTCGCTTCAAATCTACGATACAGCAGTGCAGGTATGCAGAGCGGGGACCAGTTTTGTTTCTACTCCTGGAATTAGTGTTTTCGTAAAACGACCAGGCAACTATGCAATTTCGTGATAAAAAGAATTGTCAAAAACGAAGGTTACAGGCTGGCGGATGGGACTGCAGAAAAAATTGCAGTGCTAATGAACGCGAATGCGGGTGTGCGCTTGATGTAGTTACATTTGCAATGATATCTCTCGCTCTCTCTCTCTCTCTCTCTCTCTCTCTCTCGCGCTGCAGTATTAACTTGATGAAGCGCATTATACAGAGTCTAGCGCTTTCGCCTCGGGGAAACTGGCTTTTGCGCAGCTCAAAGACGGATTATTAATCAAACTAAAAGCTCGGCATATCCTCGAAGGAGGGTATACATGTATATATCCGTCTATATTTTGCCGGGGCGCTATCGTGGCACTTGATGTAAGCTTTGCCGCGTTACAAGCGAACCGATGCACAAAGAGCAGGGGGATTGGAAAGACTCACAGCTCGTTGATGAAGCAATTATCAATTTCTCCAACTCACCTGGAACACGGAAAAATAGAAAAAACGTTAGTTATCAGACAATTGCGATGTGCTTAGAATATAAAACTTATGCATAATGTAACGTATATAGACTCGGTATTAATCGAGGGATGCTTAAAAAAGACTAATTACAATTCTGACAGCTGGCGCTGGATGGATTTAAGGGATGAGAAATCGGTGCGCGATCAAAAGTCCGAAGAATATTCCAAAGATATTTCGATCATTTGCCGAGCTACCTCTCTGGCTTGATGTAAAGCGAGCGAGATAGAAATTCGATGCGAGTCAAATAACTCAACAATCGATTAATCCTGACGCCGGGAGCTGGAGCAGCGGCAGTGGTGCAGCGAAGGTTTTTAATTAAAAGCAGCGATCCGCGCAGAGTTTCGCGGCGAGAAATCGCGCGGCGGCAGCGGCGGCGACGGATTATGGAGGGAAGGGGGAGTAGCGCTTTTATCGAGTGGAGTTGGAGGAAGCTCAAGCTCATCCCTGCAGCGTACCCCTTCTTGCCCCTCGTCCCTGCCCTTCTTCTTCTTTCTTTGCGAGAGCGATGCAGGCTCGGGCTCGAGAGATGCGAAATTAAATTTCTTGAAACTTTGCTTTTTCACAGAGTCTGACGTCGACAAGCGCGAGTGCGCGTCTCTCTCTCTCTCCCTCTTTCGCTAGCGGTTAGGAGCTTGGGCCGACAAACGAGTTCCGGCCGCACTTTAATCGCGCGGAGCGCCGCACACGTGCGCCTCTGTAAATACGGGCCCAGGAAGACAGAGAGAGAAAGAGAGAGGAAGATATAGAATAGCTTCTGCTCTCCTTTCGCAAGAGCGTAGCTACCGAAAGCAACTTCCGCTCGCCCGGAAACTTCTTTTCGCGGCTTCGAGAAGGAACAAAAAATAAACGCTCTAGGGCGGGACTTCTTATTTGCGATCGATCATTCGCGAGCGAAAGGTGGTAGTAGTAGTAGGGAAACATATGAGGTATACCAATGAAAATTTGACGATGGAGATAGAGAGAGAGAGAGAGAGAGGACCAGCTCTCGATAATCGATAGGATACGGGACTCTCTAGCTTTTGACATTATGGCTATATTCCCTGGCTTTATAGCCCGTTAACATTTAAAGCCCAATCAATGCAAACGATCCGCTGCTCTCCCTCTCCTATACACTCAAGTTTCAAAGACACATAACCTGCTCTGACGTGTATCCGAGAGCTATACAATCTTTAGGCTGCTGTTCGTTCGATTTTTAAGACACAATACGACTATTAATTTTAATACGACTCTCTCGCGCGACCTTAAAGCGTCGCTTTAAAGTTCGAAAGTGTAATTGTTTACGAGTACATTTCGATTCGCCGATATGTGCGATGATAAAAAAGGGGCTCTGAAATATTTTCAAACTGCTCGCGCGCAAAGTAGACGGTTTGACAAAAATTTATACATTCGCGGTTCGCTCAATTACGTATTGAATTGCATTTGATGAAAATAAACAACAAACGGCAAACGATAAATTTATAGCTATCGATACTTTTATAAATGTGTTCAATTAAAGAGAGCATCGCGTGTTTCTGCGGCATTAATTATGCCGCGCCGGTTTGATTCTGTGTAGAGCCCCGACAATTCAGCCGAGATGTATGCAGCGAGATTTATAAGGCATGTCCTCTCGACTTTTAACCGGTTTATCAAAATATTTATCTATTTAGATTAAATCGTTGGGTAGCCATAAGTACCACTAAGTCTCGTACCTAAAGATAGTATTTGATGATTTTATATTCCCGTTCACTATACATCTGTACAACATACGTCCAAGGCTCTGGTGAGTACGTGGGTGGGTGGGGGATGTATAGGTATAATAAAAATGAGCAATCAATTGTAACGAGTATCGATAGGAGTGTTCAGGTTCAATGATGACAAGGTAAGCGCAAAGCGAGCAAGAGAACTACGGCTAAGGAGGGCCAGGAGGACGATACAGGGCGTCAAGTCGAGCGGAAATCGTGAATGGCGGACGTCGTCTTATATACGCGAATCCAATATCTCGATAGGTCCAGCAGCAATAAAGACCGAGCTTAGAGGAAGATGGTGGTAGGAGAGCGGAGACGGCGGCTGCAGCAGTGGCGACGGCGTTTAAGCTCAACTTTTATCCGGCGAGTGTCCGTTAGCCGGGGCTTTCTCCGATCGGGCAACGTGCGCGCGGCACCGGCGGCCCCTACGCTACGGCCAAGTTTTTATCCGGCTGGCGACAAATAGCGGAAATAAACGTGAAAAACCTCGGATGGATCCCGGAAAAGTGTTTCAATTTAGCACTCGACGGGAAGAGACAGGCGCGGCAGCCCAGCTTTTTTCCGGCTCAGTCCTCCGCCTTCCTGCTACAACAGAGAGAGCCAGAGAGCCGGATAATGGATCTTTGCGCTCTCGGCCCTCCTAATAATGTCACACGTTCTACCGTCTATTTGCCCCTCTCTATCGTTTTTATTTCCAGCATCAGCCAGCTACGTCAACCTGATTTTTTTCACTGCGAAATATTACCAAGCCGTCGTTTTCGGTTTTTCGATATTTGGGTTAGTAATTCAACCGGTAATGGGATCAAACCGACGTAAGAAATGATAAATTCATTACTGCACTGAAGGTGTATTGCTCTGGCAATAAAACGATATTGCTTTAGTTATTTTCTTTCGTTTGCCGGCAAACCTATGGATTGCATATATATCTTTAATACAGTGTCGCAGTGAAATTTTATAATATATATTTCAATAAGATATCGAAGAAGCAGGCTAAATAAATTCTCTGCTCCGGGCATACTCGCTCTCTGTCAATTATCGGTTATTCCAAGTGGAAAAGAAAGATAAACGAAAGAAAATACAGAAAAAAAAGAGAAAAAGAGAGAGCGAGAGAGCCGCGCTGCCAGGGCAGAGAGCAGCAGCAGCAAGCTCAAAGCCAACAGTTGGCCAGGCTATATAAAAAATTAATAACAGCCCGCTGGGCGCGTTCGGCCGAATCGAAAGGGAGGAGTAGAAGAGGAAGGGACGTGGCCCAGGAGTGGGGGAAAATTCGAGGCCGCTCACATCTATATGTTCCCTTTATTCTCTTTGCTCTCTCTCCCTCTCTTTGCCTTGGCATTGCGCGCATCCATTATTCCATTGAGCGATTAGCTCAGAGAAAAATCATTCCACACACGCGTCGAAACTGGAGCAGCAGCAGCAGAGCCTGCAGTTTCCCAGGGACGCGCACACACTGCTTTTATTTAATTGGCTCTGCAAAGAGAGAGAGAGAGAGAGAGAGAGAGAGAGAGAGAGAGAGAGAGCCGCAGCAGGCTAATTACCACTTGCGCGGGCGCCGATCGATCGAACTCATCGGCTCCCGCAGTAGTATACGTCAAGAGAGTCGCCGCGCGCTCGGCTACGTGGCCTGTTTTTCTTTTGCCCTTTCTCCTCCCTCACGCGAGGGCGCCCGCGCCGTGGGCTTTTATTTTTCGGCTGACGCGAGCCAGTGGGAGGTAGTCGGAGGAGAAGGGCTCTACGGAAAAGGCGCGCGCGTTACACCGGGGGCTAACTTTATCGACGTCCGAGAGAGAGAGAGAGAGAGCGCACGGGGCCATAATTATTTCACGGGCTCATTTGCGCGGAAGATCGATAGCTCGGCTAGTGTCTGCTGCCGGAGCTAAATGGCCCGATTATTTCGGTCGGCATGCTTGTCGGCTGTATCCTGCTCTCCCTCCCTCTCGCGTTATGGATACCTCTGCAATTCGCGGGAGGATGGGCCACTTTGTTTGTTTGCCATTGTTGCGCGACGACTCTACGCGTGCACCGTCAACTTTTATCAAGTGTGAATGCATACACGTAGAAAAACGACTGGAGGTATGTGTGATGTATAAAAGAGAGCGACTAGCGCGAATGTCGAGGCTTGTCGATATGCGCAAAGTTCGCGCGCTAGTTTGATTTACAGCTCTTTTTAAGCAGCCTCGGCTCTGCACTTCTATAGCGCCGAGCAGAAATATAAACAGCCAGGCAAATGGGACCAGCGGATACGTGCGCTGTATGGGCAAACTTTTAATAGTCCCGAGCCAGGGCTTTGTTTGAGTTGTAATTTTCTTTTGTTTTTTAAAGGTTATTAAGCGCTTCTGGCGTTACAATTTTATTCTATTCACGTTCAATCGTTCTAGTCCAACATTTTTTTGGATACGTTTCATTAATAAACTTATCGTGATTGCCAACACCCGCTTATTTCCACGTTTATAAAAAGTAGTTGACGACCTTTCGCTTCGAGCAGCTTCAAAGCACAAAAGTTTTTCATACCTCGGCTAATCAAGACACGAGATACGAGAGAAAAGAAAAACCCCACCGATAATAAAAAGAGAATCGCATCATCTGTTGATCTTCATCAACAAAGCATTATATCCCGCAGAATCACGAACTTCCCCTTAATTAGCGGTGCGTGGCTAAGCCATAACTCACGAGCGCTGATCGCAAGCTCGTAAAAAAAGGCAGAAAATCTCGAGCGATATAAAAAAGTTTCAGGCTATGAGAGTTTGATGGGTAGGCTATAGGGTGGAGCGGGAGGGGAGAGGGGAGGGTATAGAGTTTGCGTATACTGCAGCGGTATAGAAAGCAGCCCGGGTCCGATCCATTATTCAATAAAGGTCAATATGTCATTCGTAAAACGTGAACGCCGCGCGCGTTACGGGAGGAAAAAAAGGTGGAGCCCGACCGGGCTGTACGCGGATACGCGTATACATGTACATGCCGGCTACATACGTGCGCGCCTGGGTTCGAAATTCTCCTGAACGGGAGAGGAGAGGCTATCAGCTACGGCTTGTGGATCGATCAAGCGAGATTTCCATGACAAAAGAGCAGGGACCAGGGCGCTGGTGGTGCGAAGCCGCGAAATTCCCGAGGTTCTTTGAGTTTGGCAATAAAAATGGAAAAGTCGAGGAGGGCGAGCGGCTCTGGTGGTTGCGCCGAGGGAAAAGCACGGGAGGGCCGAGAGGGTGGATAAAAGAAAGAGAGCCCAGGCCGGAGAGAGGGAGAATAAAGGCGAGAGAGCGAGGTGCAGAGGATAGAGGCGCGACTGGATTATTATGCCGAGCCGGCTGGTGGAAAATCATTGGAGATGCGCTCAAGGGAGATCCTCGAGGTGCGATAAGCTCTCTCAGCGGCGGCCTGCAGCACCAGCGCAGGCGCGCCCCTTCGACTCTCTCGACGAGCCGCAGATGTCGTGGATTTATGAAAGCTGCCCTGTGTGTGTGTGCGCGTGTAAAGCTTGCTAAAAACGTGGGTAGTTCGTTAAAATTTTTGTCGAGATATTTCGACACTAGCCTCTACTCGGCCTGCGACGGCAATTAAGACAAGTTCTGGAGCGTTCATAATTGATGATCGATTTTCAGCCGAGATATGTGCATGCGCGTACAGCGCTGCATCTGGCCCGGAACGAATACATTTGTTTCTCTCTCGGCTCTTCATTATACGTAAATTCGCGCTCGGCTGCCCTCGTATTATTTTAATTAAGAAGGTATATTAATAAGAACGGCCATAAATACGGGTATCCTTGCAACGGCCGAGCCAATCGGGCGTACTTAAAAAGCCATTTAGTCTCCTCGAGAGCCGAGGTATAGAGGGAAGCTTTCATGCACGGTACAATATCGCGTGCTCAGCCATCCGTAGAAACAAATAAACAAACAATCTCTCCCTCTGTCGGACCACCCGTTGGACCCCTTGCCGCGCAATCATCTCGAGCTTATCCAACCGAATTCGTGCGCCGGAGACCGTAGCAGAGCACACGTGCACACACTCGTCGAGAAGGAGCTTGCTCGTAAAAAGTCAGGTTCGCTGTTTAAACGATGGGCCGCGGGGGAGGAGGAGTGGCCCGCGTGTATGTGTGTGTGCACGCGCGCGAAAAAATTGCCTCGATTTCATGCCCAATGCCCCGAGCACTCGAAAGCCCATACACATCGGTATATATAGCGAACAATGCGCCTCGCTCGCCGCAGCTATATAGCACGCGCATACCTCTCTCTCTCTCTCGTTCTCACTTAGCTGCTGCGTGCAAGCGTTTATAATAGGAGCGTGGCGTGTGGCCGGGAACGAAACCGCGCGTAGTTGAACGGACAGCAGCGGCAGCCGGCGCCCCCGGATTTCAAAGAGAACCGACTGCCATGCCGAGGCTATGGGGGAATCGTACAAGTACGCGCAGTTACGCATCGGCCCGCGCTCCTCTCTGTACAAAGACTCGTGTCTCCCCCCTCAGTTCACCCCTGTACACGCGCCTATTTACACTCGATGCTCGAGCGAGAGAAAGAAGCCTACATGGTCGAGGCGAAGGGCTGGTGCGCGCGAATACAGTCTCCGCGTCCCCGTTGTTCGGCGCCGCAGGCATCGAGTGTCTCTTCCCCCTCGGTTTATAGCTAGTCAGAGTTGCATTTGTCACTGGCAGCCGTTTTCTCTTCATCTCTCGGCCCTGCAGTCCCCTCGACAGCGGCAGCCTCAGCCCGAGGTCGCAACGCAAAAACGAGAGCGCCTCGTGCAACAGCGGGCCCCGCTATGCAGCGCGAGGAGTGCACGCGCACGCTAATCCCACCCGATACGCGCGTACGTGTGTATACGCCGAGGTATAGCCTTTCTCGCACGCGCCGCCCGTAAAAGTGGATGGGCACTTCAGCGGCCGCCCCCGCGCGCTCCACCTGCGCAAAACCCATCTCGCTCGCGCACACACACGCATGCATGCTTTTATGCTATCGCCCGTGCCCCTTTTTCCTCTTGTTTCAACCCCTTCTCTGTGTATACGCGTTTTTACCCCGTGTGCATGTGCGTGGCCCGATTCACGTACAGCTATAGGCTGGATTTGTTTTCGGTCTGCTTTAGTGCCGCTACGGCCATATGTGCCGGTCGATCGACGCGGCTTTCTGATATAAATACATAGCTCCACGAGGAATACCCGACAGATTTTCTTTTTTCCTTTTTTTACACGGCTGAGAACTTTCATACTAAAGAGGCGATTGTTATTACAAACGCCGAGATTGATCTTGTAGTACACACTGGGGTGCGGATGACCCTATAAAAGTTAATTTAATTCGAAAATTCGTATATTGTACGCGGAGTTATAAGCAAGATGCTTTAACAAATTTGATCTAGACGACCCTATGGAAAAAGAGATGCAATAACGCAGACTATTGTTGACGCAAAAAGTTTGTACACAATACAATGGCAATTCACACTTTATGGGAAAGCGCACTTACAAACTTTTATCGCAAGAGTCCAATTCGCGCGTCAAGCCGGACTTAACTGACGTTTCGTTTATCAGGCTCTAAGGACCCAAGAAAGATCTTGCGCCATCCCTTGAGCGCCCGAGCCGCCGCCAATCCATCGTGACGTCAAAACGGAAATTCCGAAACTTTCCGATAACTGCACGTCAAATATGTAAGCGTTCCCAGCACCTTGACACAGCGGCGGACTGTGTACACCCAAGTAGAAACCTTCCATAGATTATTGCTCTGACGTAGCAGGTCTCGTGTCCGTCCCGGGCACACCTTTTATCAAGGACTACTTTGCCTACTCGAATTTTTTTTCGTACGGGAAACCTTTTTTGTAGCACGTAATCTTCTTATGTTTTGCTGCTGCAAAAGTAGCAATTACTTACAAGTGTTGGCGGAAAAAAAATTCCGACCACTTAATTCGATGGATAAAAAACAAAAATAAATATCTTTCTTTTCCTTTTTCTTTTTCTTTAACGTAATCATCGGCACCTCTTCAAGGTAAAGTGTTGTACCTGTTAGTCAGACAGTGAGCTATACATTAGCTACTCAAAGTACAGTTAATTTTTAATGGTAGTATTGCTGTTATCCTGAATAACCAAAGAGTTGTGTTTATATAAGCTTCAAGAAAATTAAACCAAAGATAGACGTTATCAAACCAATGAAGTCATTTGGGCCTTATACTAACATGAAACTGTATAAGCGCCAGAAAAAATAAGCGAGAGAGAACTGAAGGGTTAAACTAACCGTAGTTTCGTACTTTTAAGGGTCACGAGGGCGAGTTAACTAGGTGACGGCTCCAGATGCTGTAGGGATGAAGGTTGAAAGGGTGGAGGAGGAGAGCGGGGGCACTGATTAAAGATCAAAGTTTTGCCGAGGCAATTCGGGCCGCGGCAGTGACTCGGGGGGTATTCGTATGCGTATACCGAGGATGAGGAGGAGGGGGGACAGCACTCAATGCCTTAGCCACTCTCTATATAGCCGGAGCTTTCTCGCTAAAGTTTTTCTAGCCCCAACCGAGGCCAGAGTGCGCGGCAAATGCGAAAGAGAGTTTAATGAGTTTTGGAGGACATCCGCGCGGCGGCGGAGGAGCGGCTTGGATTCGCCGGCACCGCAGCTACAGCGGGACCGCATAGAGAGCCCGTCTTCTCTCTCTCACCGATCTTTTCTAGAGCCCCTGCTGTGGCTGCTCGGTGCGAATGAAAAACTTGGCCCCGGCGTTTTCGACCGCGGCCTGAAGTTTGTCTTTCTTCTCGCTCTCATCCCGATTAAAGTTGGAAATCGCGCGATTTCCGACCTATCCTCCTCCTCCTCCTCCTTCGCTCTGCTGGTTTGATTCAGCGCAGGGCTGTTCATCACCGACGCCTCTGACGCGGTAAGTTTTTTTCCCTATTCATTTGGCTGCCTGTAGGGCTCTGCTTGTAATTTCGTGATAATTCGCTGGACGAGTCTACATCCATAAAACACGTGCAGTTCCGACTGGCGAGTCTATTACTTTGTTAAATGTGGACGCGAGCGAAATTTGTGTTATGCAAAACGAGCGTACAGGCGGGGAGACAAATTAATCAAAGCAACAAATAGATGTAAGAATTCAAACGAACTCGCAGTGAACGCGCAAAGTTTGTCCCGAAAACTCTCGGTTCGCCCTCCGCGGAATGATATACCGCTAGCGGTGGCGGCGGCGGCCCTCTCCCATACAATAACCGCACGTACGGGGGATCTCGATTAAGGCCTCGAAAGTTGCAAACTTGAGGCACATAATTGCGGTAGATTTATGCAAGTTTCCCCAACTGAACTCCGGCCCGGCTGGGCCGCGCTCCACCCCCTCCATCTCGCTTCTCTCCTCTCGCTCGGCGGCTATTGGAAGGTTTAGCACTACCGAACGCTATAGCGGCTTGCAGTTCCAATGGAATATTGTAAATCCAGACTCCCCCGACTATATAGGAGGATATATGGGAAAACACTTTTAATCGTACGTCGGACTCCTCCGGTTGCATTTCCATTGGTTACCGCGGTGTCGCTTATGCTGTACGTGCTGAAAGCGCGTCAATGTTGCGACGATGAAAGAAAAAAGAGCGAGGCTGAGCAAGCGCGAAAATGAGCCCCTCGGGCAAAAGTGCGAGGCGGTTATTAAATTACGCGCCGAGCGAGAAAAATGCCAATGCCAGACGTCCGCGTCAAAGCAGACCAAAAGAGGAGGGAGTGCCCGAGAAAATCTACTGGGGGAATACGCCGGCAGTAGACTGTATACACCGGCAGAGCAGAAGTTCTACCTCGCTCGCCCGAGCGGCTAATGCGAGCTACGTCTACCGGAAGATGCTGCACTGGATGCACCTGCTAAAACTTGCTGCTGCGTGAGATGTGCAGAGAGAGACGGCGGATGCTTTTCAAAAAGCCACGCGGATTATTATATCCGGAAGTCGCGTAATAAGGATTCAGGCTCTTACGCGCTCGAGATGAGGCAGCGTGTGATATGGCCTGTCTGGCAACTTATCGAGATGTTGGATGTGCACCGACAGTTGAGCAGTCTAGCGGGCGGAAGATGCAAAAATGTACTATGATAGGCGGATGGAACCAGCTGACATTTACCCTCTTTCTTAAATATGTATAGCAGTCGCTCGAAGAATTTTCGTCTCTTTTTTATTTTCTCCTCTCTTCTCGCACAGTTTCTATCTTAATTTAACATTCATGTATAGCGCGCGAGAGCTCTCGGTAAAACGCATTGACGCTCGTAAAAAGAAGGTGGTCCGTCTGGCATATATCTCGGGCGTGCGCTGTAAAATATATATCGAACGTTAATCGAAATGAAAGCAGACTTCCTTATTGCGGCCATTCGTTAGCCATTATCAAACGCTCACACGAAGAGAGCGAGAGGCACGTTCACACACACACATACTCGGCGAGGCAGAGCTTTCGTTCTAAGCCATATCTGTCACGAAATAAACGCTGTATAATTAAGTGCAATTTTCCACTTAATATTACGCAACGCGGGCAGGCGCACGCATATATGTGCACGCCCGCCGCCGCCGCCGCGGAGTATCTCTCATTCAGATTTATATCGTTCTTAAACGCTCGGCAGTTTGGATTAGCTTTCAATGACTTTTTCGCACTGCGCCAAACGTTTTTCCTGCCGCGAAATTTCTTGAAGATAAGTGTGTCTGGAGTAGTAGTTGCTGCCCGCATACGGCAGAGCGCAATACCTTCAATTAATTACGTCATCGAAAGAGAGAGAGAGAGAGAGAGAGCCATTAAGGTAAATCCACTCAAGCGGCGCGGCAGCGGGAGCAGAGCAGTAACTTTGAAAAGCTCTTCAAAAAAGAGTACGTCGTTTATAGCTCTCCCTATATCTGCCCCCACAACCCGACCCAATGCAAACATTCGTCGAATCAACGAATTTCAAAAGTACTCTCTCTCTCTCTTTTCTCTTTGGTATGTTTGCGACGGTCAAACAAGATAGCAGCGTAATAAACGCGAGCGAGCGAGCGAGCGGCTCGGAGTCACTTGAAGGGCGAGGATGACGACGCGACGAGTAGAGGCAAAGAGTGTTAGAATGTCGGTACGCGCACGTGCGTGTGTACGGGGTGACGCCACGGGAGGGTATGTGTGTATAAGCGATAGCGCGTAGATAAAGCAGCGCGTAGGATCCTCGGGGGCTCGCTCGCACTCGTCCCCCGTCAACGCGCTATCGCCGCCGTGGCAAGCTCGTTCGCGCGTAATCGGGCCCCAGAGCTATACACCTCCTCTGTCTGTCCTCTGTGTGTGTGTGCGCGCCCGAGTACGCCTGTACAATCCTCGGCTCTTGTTCGCCCGCTTATCCAACCTGTGCTTCCTTTACACGTCCGACCGAGAGAGCGATAGTCGCATCAACGGAATTTCAAGCGCGCCTCACTCGGTTAATCGCCAAAAGTCGTATACAGACGAGCGGACAAGCAGCCTGGCATAGCGGCAACATCTGCAGCAGCAGCAGCTACTACACACGACCTACCGGGAATGCATAACGCACCGACCGAAATACATCGAGAGACGTTGGGTAAAGTAAAAGGGAAGAATATAAGCCAAGACGAGGCGGCGCGTGCAAGTGGTCTCTCGTTAATTACGTAGCTGGACCCCCTTGCTATAGAGACAGCCGGGCGTAAGTGTAGGCTGCTGCTGATGCTGCAGCGTAATTTCCAAGCCGACGCAACAACACAGCAACTCGGCTCAGCTCCCAAACAATACAGCAGCCCGTGTCCCTCTCTCTCTCTCCGGGGATCTCTACCGAGCGCGCGGCTGAGGTTATTGCCCGAGCGAGCGCCTCGCGAACTCGCTCTCTCTCTCTCTCTCTCTCTCTCTCTCTCTCTCATCCCCGAGCTCGAGCCAGACTCACGTAGAGGATGCTGCCGGGGGGTGTACGCTCCGCGGAGCACGCGGCGCGTGAAAATGAAAACGGAAAAATCCGAGTGGAGCCAGAGCCACCACCACCACCGCCCAGCAGCTTCGCATAAAGAGCTTTATCTCTTTGTCGCTGGCTACGTCTGCGTGTGCAGCGGACCACTCCCCCCCCCCCAGCTCCCCCCGATCGCCGACACTCTAGCTTTATCCCGCGGGTACGTCCCCCCTTCCCTTGGGGAAGAGCAGAGAGAGCTGGCACACGTGCTGCGTTCGCGGACGTGCGGCAAGTCGCGGTAGAGCTATTCCGGGCTTGCTCGCGAGAAAGAGAGAGAGAGAGAGAAAGCGGGGAGTAGAAGCCGCGCCGAAATTCCAGCTTCGGCTTTTCTACGTCTCTCGTCTTTTCAACTTACTTCCGGAGGACTGAAGGAAGCAGAGCGCGAGATATAGGCGTGCGGGAGAGAGAGAAAGAGAGAGATTGTATACGTGCAGGTTTGTGGCTGTGTGTGTGTGCCTAAGAGAGAAAGGAGATGCAGGGGGGTAGAGAGTGTCGTTGGTCTCTCCCCTGCACAGCAGCGGTAGCAGCAGCAGCAGCAGCAGCTTCTCTTCTCACTGTTCTGCTTTTCTCTTTTTCCAAGCCTTCGGCTGCTGCTGCTGCGGGGGGATCACTCGCGATTCCGGCTTATTCTTTCTCTCTCAGCCTCCGGCAGTAGCGCTTCGGTTCTTCCCCCTTTGCGCCAGCGTGTTTTCGGGGCCTCGGGAAAGAGCCTTTTCAGGTCGCCTCGAGATCGTCGTCGAATGCACGCGCACACGTACACGGACACACACAGAGCCGGCTTCCGTATATACACTCGAGACAACGAGGGGCGAACGAGGAGAGAATGAAAGCCGAATCGTCGAGCGCCAGAGACGGAGATCGCGCGAGAGAGTTTTATTGGAAAAATGATAAAAAGCCAGAGAGAAAGAGCCCCGGCTCCTCTCTCGGTCTCCTCTATATGTGTGCACGTGTACGTGTGCATGCGCGTATCGGTGGTGTGCGCCGTCGCTACTATACATACATGCCATTTCGTGATTTCCTTGGAATTGTTTCGTACGGGCGATGGTTATTACTCGGGAAAATCGGCGGGGGGCTGGGCGAGGGGCATGTCGAGCGGGGCGAACGGTGAACAAAAAAGTCGGATACTTTATTGCGCGACATTTATGGCTCGAGGGCTTTTCAGGTGCTCTGCTTTTTTGTTCTTTCTTTCTTTTATTTTTATAGGCCCCCCCCCCCACCCCGGCCGAACTATGTCTTTCAGATTGATATTGCTCCGGAATGCAACGACAGCGACGGGCCCAGCGTTTATAGATTTCTTTTCTATCCAAATATTATAGTGCCCTCGCAACGTGCATACATTCTTTTGGTCGGAAGTAATCTACACGTTATTTTAGCTTTCTATTCTCAAAATTTTCTATTCACATTGTTGAAATGATAAAACTTATTTCATCATTAATAAAATCGCTAAATTCCAAACAAAAAAGAAAACAATTTTCAATCACATTCATGCGAAAGTCAGCAGATGACAAGCGCACACAATTTTCTCGATCCAAGCCCGATTTAGGCAGCCTCAAATATCTCGGTAAGCTCTTCAAATTTAGCTGGATCGCAGCACCGGACACGGGAAAAAAGAAGCGTTACGGTAAAGCATAAAAAAAATGAAAAAAAAAGGGAATCTGAAGAAGCAGCGAGTGTAAGAGATTCAAACGTAATTCCGCATAGCCGCAAAATGCCGGGCGATATTCATTAGGGAGAAATAACCGGCGAATCGTGCAGTCATTTTCCGGACCACGAATGCGGAGCGCTTAATTCTATTAAGCGAAGTGAGGTGGGAAGGGAGGGGGAGGGAAGGGAAGGCGCCAGCAGCAGCTCTGGTCGTGCCAAATATCGGACGCGAGTATGAAGCTCGCTCTCTCTCTGGCTCTCCGCTATTCTCTTCTCGAAAGAGGACGGGACACATTCCTCGTTATATTCCTGGCACGAGTGTACATTGGTGGCCGATTAGCGAGGCGCCAGCGGCAGTAGCAGCGGTATATTTTCGCCCGATTAAAAATATACGCTTTCCCGCACACCTGCAGCAGCAGCACAACGAGCCCGCTGCTGCTTCGCTGTGCGCGCCTCGTAGAGCGAGAGCCTAGGGAGCCTCGTTTGAGAAGACAAAGCTCTCGGCGGCGGCGGCGAGAGTCGCGCCTTGGCTTGGGGTATGTAAGTCGTAATGAGGACAGAGAGAGAGAGGGAGCAAGATTTCTCTCGCTTATTTGGCCCGGCGCGTGCAGTTTAATGCTGGAAATATCTCGGGGACGCGCTATTACGGGGGTAAACACGATGGCGCGATCTCGAGGTAAATCTTTTGGCCAACCTAGCGCCACTGCGTGAAGAGGAGAGCAGGTGCAAGCTCGCGACTTTGCCCATACAAATTTCATGCGAGAATGCGCGTTGAACTTGCGCAGCTGTGTTTTTCTTTTCTCGCGCCCCATTTTTCTCGCCGCTTCCTTGGCGCGACGTCGAAAGCCGAGAGAGAGAGACGGAGAACTATCGGTGTGGATAGACGGAGGAATAGGTGTGCATCCGTATTAATAGAAAAGCCGTGAATAATCGTCGTGCAAGCCGCGCGCGCGGGTAGGAGTGTCTCTTTTATTTTTGAAACTTATCGGGCGCGCAGAAGCAAAGGGTTCTCTGTATCCCCCAGGTTCTTGTGACCTGGAATCTTATTGCCGCTGCTGCTCTCGACGGCTTAACTTGTTCATTATTTGAATAACTAATGATATTAATCCGATATACTGTATCTTACTCGCGAATATCCAGCGTAGTTTATTCACGTTTAATATACATCGATTCGACGTCTCTCGCTTTAGCCTGCAGTACAGAGTGAGAGGGAGGGAGAGAGAAACATTTATAAATACGAAATGCGCGCGCGAGCGGTGAAATAAAGAATCTCGTTATGCCGGCTGCTGATTAATAACGTAGTTATCGTGATTTTCATCTGGAATTAACATAAAATAAACCGAGAGGCGAGAAGCTGTCGCGATGTACCTTGATGAAGTATCGTCAGCCGGGTAAAGCACTCGCGTATATATATATTTTCTATATATGCAACTTGTTACCCACATTCGAATCGGACTAAATTCGTTACATCCACGGATATGGTCCGACTAAAAATATATAACGCTAGAGAAATCCATTTTCGAAAAAGGAACGACACGAAAAGCTGTTGAAACCTCATTTGAAGAACATTTTCACGATATAGAAAGTGGCCATAAATTCGGTTTCCCTTTCTTTTTCCCGCTCCCTCTATTTCTCTCTCTCTCTCTCTCTCTCTCTCTCTCTCTCTCTCTTTTTAACGAGAAAGAAGAGGAAAAAAAGGTCAATTCGTCTTAACAGCTCTTAAAACAGAACAATCTCTTGCTCGTGTCAAACTCATCTCGTCATCTCGCGTGGGATGTTCAAAGGCGCAGCGAGAAAGAGATGTTCGCCTTCTAGCTCAAGCGAAGAGAGAGAAAGAGAGGCGGGAGGGCGAGAGGCAAAAAGTGACGTGGAACAGCGCGGAGGGGCCCATGAACTCGGTTAGCGTGAATCTCCTTTGAAGCGCGCCGAATCTTATTGATTTAGCTGGAAAAGCCGAGAGTCTACTGCCGAAAATAGAAGAGGCCCGCCGAGTGCCAGAGCAGCCTATTTTCTTTCTCTGAGCGTTTGTTAGCGCGAGAGGATATGCGTCGAGGAGCGTTGCCGCGCACGCCGCGTTATTCCCTCTCTCTCTCTCTCTCTCTCTCTCCGAAACAGTCGTCAACTTTCAAGAGCGCCCGTTGGACTTATGTAATTGCCAATCGACACATTAAAGCACACATGCACAGACAAAGTTTCGTAAGAGACGGGGGCGCTCGGGAGATATATATTTTTCCAATCAGCCAATTATACGGGAGCCCCGAGACGAGAGAAATAATAGATCACGATCAGCCCCGAGACTCGCGCGGCGACGTCTCCGGGAGAGAGCTAGATTTAGCTTACACGATCCGCTGCAGTAGACTTGTCTAGCAGCTTCTCTTGGACAAGTTGAGAGAAGATTCGAATTTACATTAGTCAAAGTGGAGGCAAGCTCGGGCTGCTGCGGCTTGCGCTCGAGAGTAAAATAAGAAGGAGGCTCGCCGCGGCAAACCAAACACTGAAAATTCCAACGCGTAATTGCCTGGCTGGTGACGTCGCGCGAGGCCTTTCAAAGCACACGTGCTCAGAGAGGATGGCTTATATACAGAGGGACAAAAAAGAGGGAGGAGGGTCGACAAATCCCCTTGTGCTCTCGAACATCTGATTCTTTCGAGGCTACACGACACTTGCTGTGCGAGCGGCAGCAGCAGCTTTTCCGTCTGACTGTATACAATGATCTGGTTGACGAGGAGCGCAAGGGCACGATATATATTATACTGCGCGGGAGTTGGTCAATCGCGTTGCTTGATTGACGCGCGCCGCGCCTGTATCGCACGTTAAAGAGACAAAGGAGAAGAGAAGCTGGGGGGGATCGAAGGGGAGAGGATAAGCGCCAGTGCGGCACGGATTTCACAAGCTCTTTGTCGGCGGCAGCTCTTCGGCCGCTACATACGAAGGAGACGCCCCCGAGAGCGTAATCTTAGTAGAGCCATCCGCAAGAGATAGCGCTCGGCGGCGCCGCGTACTCTCCCCGGGACAAAACCCGAGCCTCTCCTCGTCCGGTCGCTATTCGCGTAAGCGACTGCCGGAGCATTCTATGCGCTCGCTCGCATTCTTCCAGCTGCTTTAATTGCTCCCGAGATATAGCTCTCGGGCGGGCGCGCGTGGCCTGGTAAATCAGTCGGCGAGAGTCACACGTACACGCCGCTCTCGCATTACGTCTACGCCGCTCGCTCTATATCACTCGGGCTCTCTGTTGACGTTTTTTTTCCTTTTAATCTTATTTGAGTTAGATAGCGCGCTGTCGTGATTTCCGAGCGCGACAACTCAGCGCCAGGCATCGGGCAAGAGCCACACGAGCGGCTAATAAAGATCGTTTTCAAACTCTTATACACTCGCGGATTATCGCGTCACCTCGTCTCGTCAACTTTACGATTTTTTTGCATCTCTAAAGATGATATCTGATTTCAAGCATGGCTGCGCGAGAACGAAAAGTGATATAGCTAAAACAACGAGAGGTAGAAGGGTAATAAGGGGAGGGCTCAAGGTGGGGGTTAAAAGAGAAATTAGGTGGGCTAAACCGAGCCGACGCGGCGCATAATTCCGAGGAAGTTCGCCGCGTCGACTATTAAAATACAGCAGCAGGCCGAGAGAGACGCGCAAATAAATTTAGCAGTTCCACGTTCCCGAGATAAAACTCTCTTTCTGCAAAGTGCGCTTGGAACTGGTAAGGTTTTCACAGGCGCGGGGAGTAAAAGGAGGAGCAGGAGCCCGGGAGGGGGGACAGCAGGGATGATTTCGAGCTAACAAATCTACCTGCGTCAGCGCAGCAGCGAAACCCGAGAGGGAAACGCGAGCGCTCGAACTTTTTGACAATATTCGCTGAAGAGAGCCCTGCTGCTGCTGCTGCTACTGCCTTCGGGGAGAAAGGCTCTCTTTCTCTCTCTCGCTCGCTCGCGTTACGATGTAGCAGCGAATGCACCGGCGTGTATTCTGTTAATTTAATCACTGCGCAGGCCGCCCCCGCCCGTGCTCCCCGGCTAAAGCGAGATGGATGTGCAGAACATGATTATGATTTATGGAAATGCCTTGGAAATGTAGCGCGCTTCCTATACGAGTGCCCGCGTGTGTGTTTACGAGGCCGAGGGCATGTGCGTTGTAATATTCTCTCGATGAACCGAGATTAAAGATATTGTGGCAAGCGTTTTTGTTTCGCGGAATGATCGATCTCTCTAGAACGACCCTAGGGAGGGAGGGAGGTTGGAAAAAACTGCGCGCGCTGTCCGGAGTAGCTGTTTAAAGTACGCCAGCGGGTAAATTTGTCAGTTAAAAGGCTTAAATCGAGTGATGGATTAATACGGAGCGCTCGACAATTTTTCACGCGAGCCTGAATTTTGTCCGTCGGATTACAGGGGGAGTTTCGTGAAATATATTTGTGTACATAAAAAGAGATTGTTATCGGATTTCTTTTTTATTGCGCGCTAATCGCGAGAGCCTACGCGAAACTGTAGCTCGTCCAAGCAAATGTACTTTTTCATTCGCTAAAAGAGAATTACGATGTAATGTAATTACTTGTTAATTAGAATAATTCGTCGCTGAGTATTGCACAGCCGAAAAAAAGATGCTCGACAGCTATCAATTTATTCGCCCCTGTAAGCGGATTACCGATGTTCGACGATTTTAATCCCTGTAAATTGACTCTTTACATTTCTCGACAATACCTGCAACGCGAAATACCTATATACTAAATTAAAAATATTTCCCCCATTTTTTCCTCTCCAAAAAGTCGAGCAGCTTTAATTTACGTTGCTGATTTATTAATAGCAATGAAAATCAATGAAATTTCGTTTCAAATATAAACGCGCTTTATACGAAAATTCAACGGATTTAACTTGAATTTTCTTGTAGAGACCCAAATTAATAAAACTGTAATAAAAAGGTGATGCTAGCAGTTTTAACTATATGAAAAATTTTCGTTTCTAATTTTAGCATTAAATCTATCAAGAATAGAGTGAGAGAGCCTTGAGAAAATAAATTGAAGACGTAAGTGGCTCGTTATTAAGGGAATTAGGAAAAGAAAAATAACATTGATAGCCTGACAAATATCGACGGCGCACGGTCGGAAACAAGTGTTGTAGTCTGCTCGTTGTTTATAGTACGTATCGACGTGATCCAATCAGAGCATCAACACAACGCAAGAGAAACATATAACGATATATCAAAACAAATCCAATTGCCGAGGACCGATGGAGAAACTAAAGTCCCCTCTTCTCCCTCCGTCACCCTCTATCTCTCTTTCTCGTTTTTTCTCTCTCAAGTTCTATCCGAATTTTGCGCGCAGGCTAAAATAAACAAGGCAATCAAGCGTCCCCTCAGTCTTGCAGCAGCGTATAGAAGAAGAAAGGCTACAAGAGAAGCGGAGAACTGAGCGAGAGGGGGCTAGCTCGAGAGAGGGAGAGAGTCTCGAATGGCACGCACGGCCGAATCTTATCAGCAAGCGATCGATGGATGCTGCCGCTGCTCTTGAAGCTTGTGCAGCCGCGCAGTATAGAGTCGCTCGTCGTCGTCGTAGCTGGGCTAATTTCGCGGTAGTGCGCTCGCGCAAAGGAGGTGGCGCCGAGCGAGAGAAGAGGCCTCTCGGCAACTCTCGGGGAATGTGGGCCGCGCGCGCTCTCTTCTTCCGCTTCTCGCTCCACTCCTAGCTCTCCCCTCAGCCTCCTCACCTCATCGCGCGCTCCACCGGATTATATTTTCAGAAGGCGCCAGTCTCACTCTCTCGGCTGCTGCTATGCTGCTATACTGCTGCTGTGCAAGCATGCCAAGAGAGACGGAGAGGGAGAGATGTCGCTCTGAGAGAGAGAGAGAGAGCCCCTGGCGACGGAACGCCAGACGAAGTCGTCGAAAAAAAAGAAAAAAAAAAGAAAACAGCCGAGCCGAGAGTGGTGAGCAGAGAGGGGAAGAGGGCAAGGGAGAGGCAGGGGTGACGGAGGGCAAGATATTGCTTCTTACACGGAATTTCAAGTAATTCGTCGCGCGCGGATTTTATGGAAGTTTTCTCGGGGGAGAGGCGACGGCAGCGTCGGCGTCGTCGACTGGCGAGATGAATTTTCAGGAATTTATGGAGGCTGGAATCTGTCCGGACGCTACTGCCAGCAGCAGCCGGACGTTTTTGCATGCGCTGCGAGCGATTGATAAGCTCCAGTCGAACCGACGATTTCTTACTTTTTTTTTCTACAACGATCCCTCTCTCACTCTCTCGCTCTCTCGATGCTTGCCTGCGAGTGTGAAACGTCGACGGCTGGAATTAACAGATGCACGAAAGAAACGCGTGATTTATGGACGAGAAAGAACGGCCGTGCTGTTTCATGTACTCGACTTCTTAATTTTACAAAGTTGTAATTTATTGCCCTTTTTTTTAAATTTTCATTGGAGTAAAATTTTTTTGATATAATAATACCTTGTAGCTTTTTTACCACGTTTCTGGTTTAGTAGGTTTTTTTGAATTAAAACTTTTCTTTTTTAATTAAACTTTCGGAATTGATAAAGTGTTGAAAATAAGGTTACGATGTAAAGGTAAAAAAGTCAATTTATATTTCTTTCCATGTAAGCACGTGTATTATTTTTAAAAGTTATAAAAAAAGATTATTGGGGTCCTACAGTTACTAGTATAAGATGAAATTATTTCATATTATAATTGTTCAAATAATTGTGAAACAACTAAATTATTAAAATTGACTAGTCATCTAGTCTAATTGCTTTAGTCAACGTCATTTTCATTTCATAACTACTATGTATAAAAAACCCATTAATTTAACATCACCTATAATACATTTTACGGAAGTAAAATTTTTATGAAAAATGTTTAATTAAATAACTCCGAGTAAAACCTTTGAAATCAATACAGCACACTATAATGCGATACAGTTCGGTATTACCATTATTACAATGTTAAAAATGTTAAGCCGCAAGTACTGTAGCGTAGTATAATTGAATTATAATTGCTTTAGCGAACAAAATATCAATCAAGATTGCGCCCGACTAAAATTTCCTGAAAAGCGATTTCTCGAAATTGGAGCGCGAATAGCTTAAAACTTTGTTTAACATTGCATATCGCAGCTGGTGGAAAACTTAAGGAGTCAATCGATGTCTGCGTTAAGCCGAACGCAACGAGGTCCACTTAAAGTTGAACGATTGCGCGCGCGCGCACAATTCTTGATAACTTTGTGAGGCTTGTTAAAGAAACTTGCCGAATTGAATTTGTAAAGTCGAAATTACATTGCAAAATTAAAAGTGGATAGTATATATAAGAACCGTTCGTTGATGAATAAACAGCAAAACAATTAATAGCAAGTAACAAAATCGATATATAACAGGTATAGCTTTTATCCAAATGTTTCGTATAATACGTTTTCGTATTGTATACATTCATACCACCGCGATGCAATTATCTAAATTACAAATTGGCAACAATCCTCTGATTAGCATTGATTCGAAAACTGGGAAAAACCAAAGAGCTCGTATAAGCGGCGATATAATTAATTATAGTCCGGGTGCATTTAAAGTATTGATAAAATATAATCAATAAAAAAATAGATTGTACTTATATACATAAGCAATAGTAATATTTATGCTCGAGGTATTTGATTTAGGGAAACTTGACGTACATTTGTCAATGCGAGCATTAATAATTCAGTGTCCACGAGAGCATCTCGTTTATTTCCATTTCTATATGAAGAACAAAATGAAGACACGGATCGTACATTAAATCCCAACACAAAAACAGCGCGTAGACAATAGTCGCTGATTTATTAAAATAATTAACGACGTTATAATCATTATTATAATTATTGTGATTGGTATCCAACCAGGAGCGCCAGCTTGAAGCAATATTTGCATTAAATTACATATTTCCCAGCGAGTTCGCGAAGCTTGCTTGCGAACGTACATACGCATATGCGAGGACAGAGTGGCACACATATACCCAAACACAAGCGCGTACACATTTGAAATTAGAACGAAAACGATAATAATCCGGCATTAATAATTTACAGCAGCCCGGCACTTTGTCAGAGCCGTCCAAATCTGTAGGGTAAATGAAAACGCGAATCAGGTCGGCGTGAGGCGAGAGACCAGCGGTAGCAGCAACAGCAGCGGCTATGCACACAAGCTTGCCTCTGACATATCCAAAACATAGCTTAGCGTTCGTGAGAAAACGAAAAGGCGGCGCGGCTGAAAAGGAGGAAAAAAAGGCAAGGGCGCCGCGCAAAGAGGAAGAAAAAAATGAAATCCCTCGCGCCTCGAGTCAAAGAGGAGGAAGGCGCGAGCGGGTATAACGCGCTCTCTCTATTTCATTTCGCTCCTTTTTCACGCCCCCGCGTGTGCCAAGGAAGCTCATCTCCCGGGAGGCCTCGTAATTGCCTCTTCCCCATTCTCCTTCCTCGGCTCTCTTGCGCTGCTGCTGCTGCTGCTGCTGATGTAGCTACGACTCTACTATCCCTCCCTCTCTCTCTCTTTCTCTGTACTCTCTAGACCGGCTTTGCCTCCTGCCCCTTTTTGCTCGGCCGATTATGCGAGCTAGCTCGGCCGCTTATATTGCCTCTCCTCTCGCGTCCTCCCATCTCTCTCGCTCCGTCTCTCTCTCGTTCTGCCTTGCAGACTAGTAGCTCCGAAGCTCGTTTATAAGCGCTGCAGCGTAGACTCTGCTAGTTTCTCTCCTTCTCTCCTAGGCTTCTTCGAGCGCGCTTTGCCAGCTCATCCCCCACATTTTCCTTGGCACAGGTACAGGAGAGAGAGGGAGAGAGGGCCCCCGATCCGATATTTGGAGTAGGAATAGTATTCGTCGAGACCTCTGCGCCGGGGATATACGTGGCCGGGCTCGTTTATTGATAATTTACGGTGCCGAGTGAGCGAGATCGAGATTAAGCAGCCCTCTCTCCTTATTAAATACGTGATTGGCATTTTTGCCGATAACAAGCCGAGAGACGAGTTTCAGGTGAAAATTATCGCTCGTACGAAACATGAAAAATGACTGCTGCCTCTGCCGTTATGTCGATTCGACGATATATATCTCGCGCTTGCTCGGCCAATTGCTCCCCCCATCCACCTCTCTCCTTCTGGCATTTGGCGTACACATTGCATAAATTATTTTGTATGAACATCCAGCCGATAATTGCGCACAGGTGCTTTGTTAATAGCCTCTGCCTGGCAGTCCTTTATATATCGAACGCGCGACAACAATGTGTACACGCGCGCGCGCGCGGCAAGAGGGACTTTTCAAGCGCAGAGAATAAAAACAATGGCGATTGGGAAATTTGCATTTTTTCACGACTGCATAACGCACGAATAATGAATATATGGCTGCTATTTATTAATGAAACCTTGTATAAGATAAACGTTTTGTGAAAATTATTGATCGGCAAGTCGAAAAAGATGACAAGGTTAATTAGCGGTAGAAAGGTGAAATATTCTTTTTTTAAAAAAACGTTAAATCATGAAGAAGGAGCAAGAAAGACGTATTTCAGTAAAATTAAAGATTTTTTTTCTTTCTACATCATCTACACGATATGTTGAAATATGAATATTTAATCCGCCTTGCCGTGAGCCCGAATGGAATATATAGAAGTTAAGCAGCGCGAGGCAAAAGTTACCGTAACGGGAACATTCGGCTTTGAAACGACGAAGAGAGGGATAAACGGGAGTAGCGTAAAATTTGGGAAAGTTGACGAGGCTTTTGCATGTCTTTCAGACATATCGATGCTACTCCGTGGCCTTTAAAAAGAAAAAAATGAACAAAAAAATGAAAGAGAAAAAAAGTCGCGAGCGCGAGAAGAGAGCGAGAATTTCCAAGAGCTCAAGAAGAGAGAGAGCGAGTCGATATTTCCCGGTGGCGGCATATACGGGCTTGGCCTTTATTTCTGTTATCCCCGCACTGGGGTTTTGCTAAGGTGCGAGATAAGATTTGCCAGAGGCGAGAGAAGCGCGGAGTTGCTAGATATGTCGATTCTTGAATTCTCGAAACTTTATATATACCTACACCTGACGATCGTCTCTCGATGCCAAGACTGCCACCGACTTTTCTCATTCAAGAGACAAGTTTTTCGAAAAATTTTCACTTGTCTCGTTGCAGTCTTTATTGTATAAGGCTGTTGTTTTCTCGTCGCATAATATTATTATGTATATGATTTAACGGAAGAGAAATAAATTTCCCGTTCGTTACTTTCATACAGAGTCGCTTGTACCAGACATTGTAGAGTCGCTCATAGAGCGAAGGCATCTATTCTCAACAAAATTTCGTTCTTTACTTGACTATACAGACTTATATACATGTAGCAGGAAGTAAAGACACAAAAAAGTGTTTAAACCGTAGAAAAGAGAAGCTAAAACCAATTGCACGCAAATTTACTCAACAAAGAACATCATTAACTAAGGCAAATGAAACGAGAGAGAGAAGTAGAAGGAAATCCCAACAATCCGACTGGCCGAAGAAACGCGATACTCTTCGTCAAGTAGCAGAGAACAAAAAAAAAAATAAAAAAAAATAAACGCCTCTCTTTCGTTTCCCGACTTACGTATATATACACACCGGTCCAAGCAACGTCCGAACAAGCTTGGGCCTCGGAAAAAAAGGAAAGAAAAAAAAGGAGAACAAGACAAGAAGAGGTAGTAAAGATAGAGAAGAAGAAAGAGGGGTAGCAGCAGCGGCACGCCGGTAAATCGACGAAGGGTCAAAATAAGCGCTCGCGCGCGCGGAGGGAACTTAATTTTTCCGTCTTGGGCTGAGGCCAGTGTATATATCCCTCGAGCTCCCGAAAGAGAAAGCGAGAGAAAGAGCAAGAACGAGAGAGGCAGGGAGAAAAAGAAGCGCGCGAGCAGCAGCAGAAATCCCGGGAGCGCCAGGAGCTGGCCATTACCCGAGAGAAAGAGCAGAGGAGGATGGGAGAAGAAAGGGGGGCCGGCCAATACAAAGCCCGATGCTTCTCTTCTCCCCAGGCTCCCTCTCTCGCGGCGGCGGCGCGCAAAACGATCGCCGTCATAGCGGGGATTCCGGCACGGTAATTCACTTACCAATGCATTCCAGCCCTCCTCCCAACTTCTTTTAAGGTGCGCACATTGTCTGCTCCCCGCCGCACCTCCTCACCGCAGACTACCCCCGTCCCCCCTTGGGCTCAACCGAGATTTGCATCGAATGCAAGCGCGCACACAAGCAACAGGGGCCCACCAAAATGTATATCCGAGAGCCGGCTGGCGAATAAGAGAGTCGGCTCTGCCGAAATTAGCGAGCCTCCCCGTCGCCGCAAGAGAGTCCCAGCTCCCAAGAGAGATAGAGAGAGAGAGAACAGGTGCATCTCCTGTTCTATCTCCGCTGCTGCTCGCGTCTCGCTGACTCTCTGGCGCCAGTCGTTGCGGCGACGACGCACTATGTGGCGGCTGCTCTGGCGCCGCCTTACGCGCCCGGTTCATTATTCATCCGCTCTGTGCTTCTCTAAGCTTTCACGCAGAGCAAGCACTGTTGCACGCGTACTTAGCGCTGCTGATTCTTTACGGCTCTTATTTTCTCTCCGGCGCGATATGACGCGCAGTTTCGCAACGCGTAATACGCCGCGCGTCAGAGCTCGTGTGTACGTGTACGCCCTTTTTACGAGAGGCTCTCGGCACCTTCGTCGCCACACGCGCACGCGCGTACGAGTGTGAGGCACAAGCCGATAATTGATTTCCATCGCGAGAGGCTCACATGAGACTGACGCAAGGCGCCACGCATTAACATTAATAAGCTTAATCCCGTACCGTCCTCCTTATGCCCGCACTAGCCCGAGAATAATAATGTCATTCTACTTAATGATCAATTATATAGATGAGAGAGAGAGAGACATGTTTATTTGCGGTGCGCCGATGACGCGTCGCGCCACTATATGCGCGCCCGATTGGTAAATATGTGTGTACATAAATATTTATCCGCGCAGCGTTTTAATATTTTAATGACCTCACACTCGATGCGATTTCAGCATCGCGGTATATCGCCGCTCGGTTAAATGCGCGCCTGATTACAATAAAAATCCGATCGAGATCTACGAGACGATATGGACTGCTGCTTTTGAATATATAGTCGGGAGAGAAAGAGAATTGGAAAAAAGAGAGGTAATATGTTAAGGCTGCCGGGGCCTCGTAGTTTCTTGAAGAAAATTCAAACACGTGGCCGCCCGCGGTGACGGCGATGGGTAAAGAGCCGCATGAAAAATAGCCGCGCATTTATTTCTCGCGAGCAGGAGAACACGAGAAGGAGAGAGGAGGGAGTACAGTAAGTGGCCGGCGTGTGTATGAGCGTAAAAATGATAGAACGGAACGAGCGGGGAGATCGATGGGAAACGTTTCGCGTTTTTCGGCCTCCACGGCT
Source organism: Anagyrus pseudococci (assembly GCA_030522585.1). Lineage (NCBI taxonomy): Eukaryota > Metazoa > Arthropoda > Insecta > Hymenoptera > Encyrtidae > Anagyrus > Anagyrus pseudococci. Next base: position 55,883 of record JAPYYQ010000054.1, read on the forward strand.
ATTGACAAAGGGGGACCCGCTCTGGCGTGTGTGTGTGTCTCGGGCTGCCGCCGTCGCTGCTGCGGAAGCCCGGCTGCGCAGATCGATTTGCCGTGTCTCTTATATATATCGCCAGACGAACTTTCGAAGGGGATTGTTCCTTTGAGCGATGCGAGGAGTTTCGGACGGGGGTAGTTTAGTGCAAGCCGCCGCTGTTTTTCGGGGGGAAAATCCGATTGTTGCTGATGCGCTAAGCTGCTATTCTTTTCTTTCTCTTCTTTATCCTTTCTTATATTTGCGCTTGAAAAACAACTATTGATCGAGTGTGTCGTGTACTACTGCGCGCCGCGGGGAATAAAGTGCCGTGGAAAATTGATTAATTATTTTGAGGGTCAGCGGCGGCGGCCACGGTGCTGGTGTTTTATTCGATTCTGTATACATTTGGGAGGTAAATTTTATTTTGCTTAAGCAAAGAGCCCGAGAGAGAGAGAAACTTTTCTCTAACTGAATATCTAAAGTTTGATCAGGAATTTGATAAAAGTTGAACCAAGTGTTTTCGCGCTGCTTTTGCTTCCTCTCTTTATTTTCTTCTTTAAACTCTCTTGGCCAAAAATACTTTTCCTCATAAAAGCATATTTATGTTACAGGAAAGCTTTTCTGGAGATTTTAAATAAATCATATGAGATATTTCCCGCGACACGTGTAATTATATTTTTGGCTTGTTTTGTTCCACAAATGATGGATCGAAGGAAAATACGGGTCTATCAATTTAATTATGGAAATTTACAGCAAAACAGATAAATACATATTCCAGTTAAGGATGAAATAAATTTTTGTTTTTATAACAGTAATTAACGTGTAGATAGATCATTAAAATATTTAAATCCGATTGAAAAATCTAGTATACCGTCAAAAAAAGGGAAAAAATTCATCGTTTCCATTGAATTGACTTTTCCGAAAATTGAACATTTTTACATTCGATAATCATTAGATATTTATCTTTTTTTTTGCATATTAATTAAGTACATTTACTGCTTAACCAAGTCAACTTTAATTTGAGCGTAGATACACACACAAACACACTGTTGCGCAGCTTACGCAAATAATTCATTTCCGCGTATGTACATAGGATTTAATATGTCAAACGTTTATCACATATGAAAATGTCGAATTTATTCAAATCAAAAGTATTTGATTTTAAGCCGTGTTTCACCAGATTAGTACGTACATTTTAATATCATTTTTTTTTATTGCACAAACTCATAAAAAGCAGAAAAGTTATATATCTCGATCGAAATTTTTCCTATTTTATACCTTCGACCGCTCTACTTTCACGTTGTAATACAATAACGTATACATCTATAAATCGTAAAAAATTCGCAAATAAAACGGATACATAGGAATAAAAGCCCTGGCACGGAATCCACGTCAGCGAAATATTAAAACAACGAAATACCATCAAATATTCCGTTTACAATGTTTTTTTTTAAATACGAAAGACCAATATATAATACGTGCTTTCACGCCAGAGCGAGCATCGTCATCGTAAAAAAAGAGAATGTACTTCTTCCGACGAAAAACACGAACGAAAAAGAAAATACCTGTATTCCAGCGCTATCGAACGCAAATAAAGCAAAGCCGAAAAAATTTGCATTTCCTCTGCAAATAGTAAAAAAGAACAACGAATGCGTTAGAGAAGTGGGATGGGAGGCCGGTGGGGGGGGGTTGCGAGGCAAAAGCAAACATTTGTTAGTGGCAGGGTCTCGGTTTTTCCCTAGCTTTCGCCTAAATTTAGGCAAGCCCGGCACTTGGCGCTTCTCTCGCTAAGCGGCGCGAGAGGGAGAGAAAGCCCTCCGCTGGCATCCCGAAATTCCCGCAAGCCAAACACAGCAGCCACGCGGGCTTAGAGTCTCATCCCCGGGATTCCACGCAAAGGGCTGCTGCAGCGTCATTCCCGGCACGCAGAGTTTCGCTAGCACACCTCTCCACCTCCCCCTTTCTCCTATATCTTCGTGAGAGCGCACTAGAAGCTTTTAATTGAATATCGAGTTCCTAATATTTCGGCTCGTTTTTTAACGACCTCCCCGGCAGCCTTAGCAGAACCGACTGCTTGAGCGTGGAAATTGAGCGGTAGCCAGTGTGTCTTTCCCCCGATAATTTCCGAGATGGGTAGAAATGAAAATGGAGCGAGAGGGAATGAATAATCAAAGAAGACTTTCGAGAGACACGGACGCGAGAATTTCCAAGCCGGTTATACGCCACCTTTATATTCGCTCAGCTGTTCCAGCGAAGAGCAGAAGAGAAGTAGGAGGAGGACGAGCGGACGTTGAACTCGGGATGGAAAAATTAATGGAAACAGAGGGAAAATAATCTGATGAACATGCAGATTGATATATTGATCAAGGGCTCTGATTTCTTATTCGCGATACTTTGCCAGATAGCCAAGGAGAGAAGAGATAAGAGAGAGGGAGTAAGGGTGGGGGTAGGAAACCAGTGCTCCTCCGCAAAATTTATTATTCAACTCTCTGTCCGGAGGCTATTGGATTCCCGTGAAATCTAAATCTCGGGGGGATTATTTTGAAAATTTTTTATGACTCGCGTGTGTATCGTACGTGCGACGACTAGCAAAGAGCGCGCGCGCGCGAGAGAGAGCGTCTCTCTTTCCTCTCTTTTTCACGCACACCGCGCGACGGCACGGAATAATATTTTCCCTCGCCGCGCCCACGCGGCTGCCATACCGAGTCGTGTCTTTCTCTGCTTATTTATTATTAATTGTCGGAAGACGACGAGCGCAAGGTGAGCCGGACTTTTCGTAGTTATTTCTGATTCCGTTTTCCTCGGACTCCTCGGCTACCTCCTCCGCCGCCCCCCGTTGCTTTCTTGAATAACGGAATAACCAAGTCGTCGTCGACGTTACTCTCTCTCGTTTGCTGGAAGATGAGGTTATCAGATGCTCCCGTTTTCATCGATAATTTTAGAATCAAATACATTACGACAGCAATAGCTCGGCTACTAGACGCAGTCAGCCTCTTTCTCTCTTGAATTTGTGTTTTTCGCAGTTTATTTCGAGAAAATATGGCCCCCGAGATATTTACGACATTGCCACGGAAGAGATCAGCTACATTCCTATTTATTTCCAGCTCAATTACTATTATAGTCTCGAAAAGATCGAGAGCCCTTTTTTTTGGACGAAAAGACGGCGCGTTAGCGGCAAACGGCAACGCATAGCTGCGCTTAATGGGGCTTCGCGCAGCTAGACGCAATTACGGCGGACTATGCGTGTACGGGTGTGGGTGCGTGAGAGAAGCGAGAGAGAGAGTGGAAAACTCGGAGTTGCGCCAAAGTTTCAACTGGTGTGGTCCGCAGTACGGGTCCTGCATTGTCGGGCGAACAACAGGGCGCTTTTAAAGGGAATGAGTGGCGAGAAAGCCGACGCCCCATTAGATTCAAGGGAGGACGCGCAGAAGACGACATTCCCAGCGATACCAGAAGCCAAAGCGTCGGCGGCCGCGAGGCAAGGTAAGCGGAGGTGGAGCGGGAGGAGGGAAGATTGTAAGGAGCCGAGGAGAGCCGAGTACAGAGAGCAGCCGGGGCGCCGAGCTGAAAGGAGCCGAGTGGAGCCGATAATCGGAGGGCGGCCAGTCCGAGAGGGGAAGCTCCGTTCACAGAGAAGAGGGAGCAACGTGGAAAAAGAAAACAATCAATTTCGCGCGCGGCCGCCGCTCCACTTATCCTGGCCCCCGAGCTTCTCAAGAGAGAAAGAAAGAGAGAGAGAGAGAGCCAAGGGCTATGCTTACACGTATGTGTGGGTATAAGTATATACAGACGTGGAGGAGGAAGAAATAAAGAGCTCGGCAGGCTTGTGGAGGAGGAGTAGCTGTGGGGGAGGGAGGCGGAGGAGAAGGGAGCGAGCGATAAAAGCCAGGCATAAAACCTGCAGGACGACATCCTCTCTTGGTCCCCGAGAACGTGTGCGCGTATAGAGCCAGGCAAGAGTTGCCAAGAAGAAGAAAAAGGAGAGAAAAAATAAAAGGAAGGAGAAGAAGAAGAAGAAAGGAGGAGGTTGGGAGCGAGTGGGAGGGAAGTTGGTGAGAGGTGGGGAAGGTTAGCCGGCTGACCGATACCGGAAAGGTATATACGGGCGAAGGCTGAAACGTATAGACGGGGCGCGCGTTGGGCTTATGATATTTGGGACATTCCATATTAGGCGGTAGATCTCGAGACCGCGACCGCGAATCATTAGGACTTGACAGTTTTTACGAGCTTGTGTTATTTTATCGGGCGATGAAAGCGCGCAGCGAGAGTGGAAAAGTAGCACAAGGAAGTAAGAAAGGGAGAAATAATATACTGACAGGTATATTTCACTGGGAAGAATAAACGGGCATGATTGTCGAGTTTATACGATATAATTATTATTGATCGGGAGGCCAAAGATAACGAAGAAAGATAAGTATATAACAAACAGATGTAATAAAAACACTTGGAAAAAGCGTATAAAAGATGATGTTGCGTTGTCAAAGGAGAATTACGCACCATCAGTTTGCTAAAAGATCGAAAGCCATCGAGAGTAGAGGTGTGTGTATGCGCACAGGTGTGTGTGTGCAATGTCGAGTGCTTGACGATCATCGAGCTAATAAAGCCTCGAGGATCCGGAGGATTTGCTCTCACTTGCCAAAGGCGCAAAGGGGAAGAGAGTCGACGCAGCACATATAGCCACATCTTAAACGCGGAATGCTCCACATACCACTTGTGTTCGTAGCGCGGTCCTGTACGCCTTGCGTATGTATACAGAGGTATACATAGGTATACCGCAGCAGCGGCAGGAGCGGCGACGGCAGGGAGGACGAGCTAATGGCGCAGGCGCCCGAAAAAAAGAAATCCCGAAGAAATATCGAGCAGAATAAGAGGGCGTGGGCAGGAGAGAGAAAGGGAAAAAAGAGGAGAGGAGGAGAAAGAGAGGAGCGCTGATCGACGGCCGGGAGGGGGCTCGGCAACGAACGGTGCAAGAGAGCAGAGACGGGTTTACGAAGGAGAAGGAGCAGGAGGAGCCGGAGGACGAGGCGAAGGCGCTGCGGAGGAAGGAGGAGGTTGGTTAAACTGCCGGCGCCGAGGACTGTACGACTACGAGGACGAGGGCCTCTATACACGCCTTGCAGCTCGTGTTTACGCTCGTGTACACTGCCGTGTGCCCCTGCTGCCGCTTGCCCGTGTCTGCGCGAACAAGGAGCCCGGGAAATTATACGGGGCAACACGCCGAGTCAGACGGAGAGAGGCTTGCTGCTGCTGCTGCTCTCGGCGCATCCTCCGATGGAAAATGGAAGGACACGTCGTCGCGCAGAGTTGAAGCCCGCTCGCATTGATTACACCCTGCGCACACGCGCTCCTCCGCCGGAGCTTTGATCGCCTTGACTTTGCATCAAACACTCTCATCGCCCTCGGCGCGCTCGTGCTTTTTCTCTCTCGGCTTCGATCTTTTAACTTGGCTATGGTCGGACGCGACCGTAACATAGCCCTCCTGCTTATTTTCTCTCTCGAGACAATGACGACGGCGACGACAAAGGCCAGTAAAAGAATTAGTGCAAGTCGCAAAAAGCTTCGCCTTATACTGCCGAGGCTATGGACCGAGATTGCTGTGTACACCGAGGGGCAGGATAGAAGGAAAAAAACAATAAATCGCCGGGAGGGACAGGAAAAAACTTTCAGCCAACGGCGCTTAAATGGAAAACGTATGCTCTCGCCCGTCGCCTCTTTTTTATGTGGAACTTTCAAGAACGGGAAATTATGTTGTACGGCAGCTTGATTAAAAAGAGACTAGTACTCCTTTCGGATACGTCCTTTGGCACACTATTTTTTTCCTTTAGTTATTACGACTTGGATAAAAAATATATAAATTCGACATCTTTTGAACTTGAATTTTATATCAAATGGGATAATACAATAACTTGTCGCAGCAGACAATGGTTGTTTTGCAGCAGTTCTAGTCTGGTGGTAATTGCGCCGACAGTTTATTTGCTATTCATTACGTGAGAAAGACAAAAACTTGGGAAGGAAGCGTAATAAAGAGGAGGAAGAATAATCAGATATACGAAGATGGGGGGGGGGGAGCCGGAGACACGAGCTAAAATAATGAACAGACGTTTACTCCTGGTTCTGCGTGTGTAATATAACTTGTAACCATCTGCATACCGTAATAACTCTTGTTTAGTACAGTGGCGAGGGGAGGAAGCAGAGGGCGGAGAAAAAACGCTAAAGAAAATTATAAAATGACTGCCGCGCATTTTTCGTAATAACAACGGCCCCATAGGCTAAAATGTACCAAGTTGAAAAAGAAGTCGCGTGTACGCGCGTACAGCAGACGAGGAATATAAAACTATGCTTTCTTACATTTCTTCAAACCGAAAAACAATTCGCCAGAACGAAATTATCATTATGTTGTTTGTGCGCGTGTTTGTAGAAAAACTTTGCGCTCTGTCGCAAAGACCGTTTACGGATTGTACAAAGAGCTGGAAAAATTTAGAACTTTTAACGTTAACGAGATTTTTTTTCGCAGTGCAAATTGAAAAACCTTGAGGGACAGTCGCACAGAAATTTCGTATAATAATGATACTCAAGCGCGTTAAGCTTTCGGGCAAAACTGCGATTACAAGATAAACCATTTCCGTTTTACTAAGCAAACGAGGTTTATCGCGTTTTCGAAAAACGTCTCCTTCTCCCCTGGAAATGAAAAAGCGGACAGAAATTTTATTCGTCTCGTTAGGAAAATAAAATTAATTACCCGCAAACTTTGAAAATTGACTCTACATCTGGTATAGAGTAATGACCGGCGAAAGTAGATATAGTGGAAAAAAGAAAGAGTCCTGCGATCGAGTCAAAGTTCCAATTTGTCCAGTGGAAGCGCAGCTTTTTTCGCCGAGGTGCAATTTAAATAATGACGCGCCGCGAGAACGAAGCGAAGCGGATAGAGAAAGAGAGAGACAGATAGAGAGAGAGAGAGAGAGAGAGGCAGCTCTCGGCGAACGGAGAAAGAAATTACGGGGGAGAGGAAAACGAGGGTCAAAGCCGAGTGACAAAAAAATGAGACACGGACTGTCGAGAGATAAGCACCGTCACTACGCCCATGTGTGTATACGCGTGCCTGTGTTAGTCGGGCACGTGTATTCCGAAGAGCCGAGCACTCGTGTATCACGGGCTTTGTTGGGGAATATGTTTTTTATTTGGACAAATCCCGGAAATGTTCCGACACCGACTTCTTATTTCTACCTTGTCTTGTTTGTTTATTTTTGAATTTCGACCAGGAGAATCGCGGGATACAATTAGCCGATTTACTTATCGAAAATATACTCTGAAATACATGTGCGCTGTTCTCCAAAAACGACCAAAATCGACACACAAATCACAAGCTGAGCAGTTGAAGATCCCCGAAAACGTCCAAAGTAAAATAGTGAATTCGAAAAAGTACGGTCAATGCATTAGCATTTATGAACCAAGGCAGCAGCAGCAAGGCGCCAAATAGAAGCCGATTTAAATAAAGAGTAGCGCATAGCAATGCGATGAGAAGGAGTGCACGTATAGGAGAGCCAGTAAGACTGTCCGGCTCGCCGCGGAAAAATGAGGATGGAAATACGATGGAAGCAGCGTGCAGGCGCGGCGGCGGCGAATAATGGGGGGAGGGCGAGACGGCGTGATGTATGGTAATAGACGACGGTGGAGCGTATAAGCGTGTCAAGAAGCCGCTTGGAGTAAGTGGCAGAGCTAAGAAGCGAGCAAGAGGTTTCAAATTCGCGGCGGAGGCGCAGCGGAGCCAACTTTTCTCTAGCCTCTCCGCTCCCGCCGCAGCTCTGTATATATAGAGACAGAGAGAGGCGAGATCGTTGAGAGACCGCGAAATTCCCGGTCGTAGAGGAAAGTTGAGATAGCCCGGATCCCGAGATCCGCGCTTGGGAATATATCGCTATTTTGGGAATATGTCGCGATAGGCTCGAGAGAGAAAGAGAGAGAGATAAAGAGGGTGAGCGGCGCTTAATCTCTCTATTACGCTCGCTACCGCGTACGCGCTGCCTACCCGGAAGTTTGGGAAAACATCGGGATTAACGTGTTCGGCTATTTTTAAACACAGCATGAATTATTCGCGCGTTTCGACATCGTAATCTCGCGCCTCCTGCTACTGATATACTTCATGGAATTGGAAGTGATGTGTATCTCCCTCCATCCCCGATGTTGCGGCACGAGGGAAAATAAAAGGGCTCTTTAATTATTCAATTCAATTAATCGAGCTACGGCCGCTGTTAATTTTTTATATATGGAGCTGAGTTAGCTCCCAGATGGATCGGAAAGTTGGAGAGGTTACTCTAGATGGACAATGAAACACTGCTGCCCCTGCTGCTGCGGATGCTACAGAGAGCGGTCGAGGCGTCGCGGGGCTGTATAAATGATGAAATTTGAAGCGTCAAAATTTTTTACCCGACGTTTGATATACGGCTGCAGCTGAGCCACGGGAAAAAAGCTTCTGCAATTTTTTCAACAATTTAGCAGAGGATATTGCGGCCAAACACTCGAGTGATTTTTTTATTTACAGCTTATAAGTTTGATTGTGAAAAATACCTTTTGTATAGAAATTTGAATTATTAATAAATACTTTTTTATGAAAATTTGATATTTTTCGTTAGATGTTTCTTTTAACAAGTTTGAAAGAATGTAAATCAAATCAGGATTTCTGTAGGTAAGAAATATAACTGCGTGAATGAGATTTTAGGTGGTAAATATAAGCGTAACAAAGCGCAGCTTCGAAAAACTCTACAAATTGAATGTATATTTTTACGAGTTTGACGTCAAAGAAGCTTCGGAATAAATTACGCGCTATATAGGAGAGTGAGGGAGGGGGAGATGGAGGTTGGAAATTCTCAAAACACCTCAGCCTTATTTACGGCTTCATCGAATGCAACCGAAGAATCCTAAAGCTCGTATGAATATGTAAAGTGTAAATAGCATCTGGGCCGTAAAAGTGAATAGAAAGGGATTAAGCTACTTACAGAAATATCTTTGTCACCATGTACCTCTAATGCTTGTACGACATTAAATAATTCATATTTCGTTTGCTAAGACTCAATACGATAAATAATACACTAAAGGAGAAAGGCGGAGTGGGGGTAGGTAAATAAAACGCAAATCAATGTTTTATTCCACATAAACAGCAAAATAAACGCTTGGAAATTAGCAACAAAACGACCCATTAAGCTATATATATAACAAATCTTCGAACGTTTGTTTAATAGCTGCAGAAAAACATTTATAGCGCTGTATCTCAACAAAAAAAGAAAAAAAAAGAAAAGCAAAAAAAAAAGGTGAAACTAACACACGCACGATCATAATAAATCATCAAACTTATTAGTTTCGACAATTATTAAAATCGCGGTGCATTCACGAGAAAGCAATAAAACGCCCCGGAGCAAAATTCAAGTGAGAGAGAGCAAGACGAAGAGGGAGGGGGGAGGGAGCAAGACACGGGCAGCGTCATTTATTCAAGCCTTAAAACTCGGCTCTTAAAACGTCCCAAGTTTTAGCTAATAAATCCTCGAACCTCTGCCTGCGCCTCGCTCTCGCTCTCTCAAGAAAAGGCATTCACGCACGAGAGAGCGGGTGAGCGCGCGAAAATTCCGGCTGCTATTGCTCGGCTCTTAATTCAACGTCCGATCTCTTGCACGGCATGAATCACGGAAATCCATCGGAAAGTCGCGATTAATAGAGACGCCGAGAGACACTCCCGCGTGGGCCATACATTTTTAGCGGCATGCTAATGGCGTTAAAATCCAATCTGCATTCATTGCAACGCTCAAACTGCCCAGGAATTCACGGCAACTTGATGGCAGAATTAAAGGCGGAGCAGAGGCAGAGGGGAATAGAGGTAAAGAGAGCGGAGAGTCGGGTACATCGATTACAGGTCCGTAGGCGCCAGGGGCAATTACACATGTAAGAGAGAGAGAGAGAGATCGATCTCTCTCTGGCGATTTCTCGTTGTTGGCGGCGGCCGGAAACGCGCTCGCGGCACCCGCGAGACGCGCGCTCCTCTCCCATAGCCCCCGTCGTCGTCGTCTTGTTGTTCGCGTTACCCGCACGGCCGGCTTATTGATTTACGGCGCTCCGGCTATACGTGCTGCTCTGCCTCTACATTTTTCCTCTCTCTCTCTCTCTTTCTGGGCTGCACCGGTTTGGATTTTTCCCCGTCGAACGGGATGCGCCTGGCCAATTCATCCCAGGGACATGCTGCTGCCCGTGTTTACCTTCCCTCCTGCGCGAGTACGCGCTCCCTGGCCTCGAGGCTCTCCTGGCATTGCCGCTGCTGCTGTTGGTTTGTTGTTTGTTCGCCGAGGTGAAAAACGGCGAAAGTGTATTATGCGATAAAAATTGTATCACGCCGCGCTGCCCGTAGCGCCCGAGCGTATCGCAATTTTCGCGAATCATGCCCTCGCTGTTATCGATCGAAACGCCCAAGCTTTACGATGCAGCGAAAGAAAGGTCCGCTCTCCCTCTCTCTCTCCTCTTCCACTCGCTCGCGCGTAATTGCTTTTCGATTGAATTTTCCATTCGCATCGCTAAAATAAATATCGTCCTCGAGTGTTTTTAGAACGAAAATTTTGCCCTCTCTCTGCCTCTCGCTATAGCTTTAAATAATCTAACTGTTGATTTGATTGAATATTTTTTGAGTTTTATTTCCGTTCGAAGGCACATCATTTTTAACCAATTGCAAATTCAAGCAGAGAAGCAACGAACGTTCGTTAAGGAATTTTTAATTTATCCTCAAAATTGAAAGAAGCTGGATTCGAGAATAAATAAAATTATATGCGGGCTGGCTGGAGATGGTTGAAAAAATAATTTTTTCAAAAGCCAACGGAAAAGGAATGCGTTAAAAACTTTTCGGGCAACTCTTTAAAGATTCCGCAGCAGATGTGCTGAATAAATAATTCCCCCGACGTATGTGGAGCCGCCGAAAAAGAAAGAGAGAAAGGGAGGAGGGGGGGGGGAAGAAAGAGAGCGTAGTCGGACAAAATGTGCCAGGTAAAAGGGTAATAAAGTGAATTCCGTCGGAGATCCTTGGAATAATTTTTCAAAAATGAATAATATTCCATTTGGAGTGTCGGGCGCGATTGCGATATATATTCATGCCTCACAATTTGATACAAGCCAGCTGGCAATCCCCGTGCACTTGTTCGCTTTAATCGAGCAATTTTTACCCTCGTAAGTATATACATCGCCTGCGAAAACGTCAACCTTGCAACACCAATTCCCCCGCGTGCAGCGTACGTTCTTTCCACACGCGGTGTAAACAAAATAAAGGACACAATAAAAACGTGCAAACGTAAACAAATAAAGGAGTACGTGTGTGGCATTTAAAAATAATCCGCTAAGCATAACACTGCGTCCTAACAAGCGCATCCTGGCCAGAGAGAACAAATCGGAGCACAAGGTTGGAGTCGACGAGAAAATAACGGAGCAAGCGAGACTCACCAGTGGCGAAAGCGAAGAAGACGAGGGCCCAAGCGGCGAGGAGCCGCGAGGAGCAGGCACGCTGGCCCGGAGGACTGCGCCTCGGCCCTGCCATGTCTCGGCGTTGACGCACGACCAGGTGAATCCTCAAGTTTACTCTCGGCAGGCACAAGCTACGAGGAAGCTGGAGAGCCTGGGCTCCGGTGACTCTCAGGGGGGGCTGCGGCGGCAGTAGCGGCGGCGGCGACGGCAGGCAGCTCGTCACTCGGGCTGGCGGGCCCGAGGGTGAGCCGGGGCATCCTGGGCTCGGACGGCCGCGTCAGCCGTTGCCATCTTACTGCCCTGCACACGCGCGCACACTCGCGGCGGCGGCACTACTTCCTTGTCCTTAACCTCTACGCGATTACTGCTGCTCTCGCGCGCCACTGCTCCCTCCTCCGGCCGCGAGCTCTCCTCGTCCTTTCTCCCCCGCAGTGGGACGCGCGCCTCTCCCCGCGACGACTCTCGCTCACGGTTCTCTCTCTCTCTCTCCGCGAGAGATGCTGCGGGCTTAGGCGGTGCTTGGCGGCTGCTGCTCCTGCCAGGCCCTCAGTCCCTGCCGCGTACACATGGTCCGGCGTAGCGTAACGCCGTGGCTCGGCTGGAGGCAGTCGGGCGCGAAGGCTGCCGTCTGGAGCTGTGGCTGGGGACGGCCTCGGGCCCGTCGAGGCTGCCGCGCCGTCCGGAGCAGTAGGGCCGAGGACGCGCCGCTGGGCATGTGCGCTGGCGGCGCGGCCGCGTATGTACGCGCGCGCCTCCCTCCGGAGCGCCGGGATCAATGGGCGGCGCGGGGGACGAGTGGCCTAGCCGGTCCGTCACTGCCAGACGCCCGCGGAGAGGCAGACGCGCGCGGCCCCAGCACAGGCTCACTCTCTCACACGCGGAGCGCCGGAACTGCCTCGCTCGGGGCCCGGGGCCTGTGGGCACGAGGACGATCTGCACGCAGGACGCGGGGGAGCGTCTGAAAATGCTCTATCTCTCGCGGCAGCTCGGCCTGGCGCGACGACGCCGACGACGCGCACGCACTGACTGCCGCGCTCCGTTCTCTCTCGCGGTGGCGGCGGGGCCCCGAGCGGAGCAGCGGCAGCGCGCCGGCGCTCTCCCTTCTCTCTCTCCGTCGCTCCGCTGGCTCGGGCGAGCGCAGCATCTCGGTCGCACCCACGGCCCGAGCGCGGAGAGCGATCCGTTCGGCTGGGCGGGAGGGAACGGAGCGGGGAAAGTTGTCTTTTCTCTCGCGCTTGCGCCCGTGTGTACGCGCGGCGAGGGCGAGAGCGGAGCGCTCCTCTCTCTCTCTCTCTCTCTGCCTCGCTGCTCCGCTCGTCTTTGTCTGGCGCGCTGGGGCAGCCGGTGCAGCTAGAGCGAGAGGGAGAGCAGGCACACGCGCGGAGCAGCCGCCGTCTGGCTCCCCCGTAGAACGCGAGTCCCGTGCTCCGGTGCTGCTGCTGCTGGCATCTTGCTCGCGCCCGTTGCCCCGGCGCGGCTGGAGCGACGAAGAGCCGCTCCACCGCCAGCGCGTTTATTCGGAGTATTGACCGGCTCTCTCGCCGCGGCCTAGCTCGCGCCGTCGAGACTACCACTACGCCGCGTCTCTCCTCCTCCGCCGGCGCTCTAGCATGCATCCCAAAGCTCCGGCCGCTCCACAGCCCCCCGCAGCTCCTCGGCTCCTTCTTCGTCCTCGCCTCGAAAACCTCGGGGGCCGGCCTTTTCCCCTACAGCCCTCGGCGACCCCTTGCCTCCCTGCGCGGCCCATCGATTTTGGGATCTAGAAAAGTCGAGGCGCCGAGGGAAGCGGAGCAGGGCCGTTTTCGGCGCTCGCTCCCCCCGGCGGGGGCCAGTGGGTCGATGAAGAATTTAGATTGGCTCTCTGTCTCTATGTCGCGCGCGAGAGCGCGTGTCGGTGCGAGGAGGCGGCTCTGTGCTGTACGCCGGGCGCGCTTTGTATTCAAGCCGCGCGCCGGCCAGCCGAGTGCTACTGTCTGCCCCCCTATCCGTTACTCCCGCTCGGCTGCGTGTAATTCGCGCGTTTGTTCGATTCCCTCCACCGACACTTTTCACCTCGATCCGGGACTCCGACAAAAGCCCACGCGTGCGGATTAATTTTCCCGGATTTTATCATCCGCCTGTGCGTATGTACACATGCAGGACTCGCGTGCCGGGGGGTGAGAGCACGAGAGGCACTTGACGCGCGGCGGGGATAACGAGGCTGGTGTAGGCGAAGCAAGTGACGATTGGGGAGAGCCGCGAGACTACCAGACGGTTTAATTAGAAAAAATACGCAGCTCGGAAAAGTGCTAGGTCGTTTAATTATTTGTACCGGGCCTCCAGCTAAAGACGATTACGTTGCTCGGGATGTTAGAGAGGAACAATGTGGTATACTACTTGAATTTACAATTTTTGTTTAATCGAAACGACAAAGTATAAAAATTTGAATAAAAAATCTTTGGGTACGAAATAATATTATAATGATCATAAAAAAGTTATAGTGAAAGTTTGATCGGCTTAAATATAGGTACTTCACTGTAATACCATTGGTTATTAATCTTTTCAAAAGATATTTCGAGAAGGATTATAAATAGTATATTTTCCGTAAATTTTTCAGCAAAAGTTCAAACGTTTCTATTCAAGTATTACGTTCATGTTAATCACTTGAGTATTTTCAAAATTTTACACTTTGGAATATCAAAAAGTACAAGTTTAACGCAATAAAATTTAATATTAGCGCATTCCACTATAGATTTAAAAAGTCCTCGTGTTTCTCGTGTGTCGCCAATTTTTTTGTCCCCCGAGCGACACACACAATCCCTTCGATTTTTCTGGCATCTGCACGCGCGCAACACGGTACACGGCCAGACTCCGATGCTCATGGCTATTGGAATGCAAACTGCACGCAGTTGGAAAAAAACTTGGCGATCATTGCCAGGACGTTCACCCGAGCTTTCATCGGGTCATTCTACCCCGGAATACTGTCCTAATTATTGTCGCGCTATTTCCCCCGAGTTTTCCCAGACGCCGTTGTCATCGGCTTTTTTTTTCCACAACTCGATTAATAATCGCTGCTTGAAACTCGATTTTTCTGCTTAACGTTGTTTACGCCTCGTCCCAGTCACTTTTTAATATGCATTCCTTGAATTTTTCAGTTACAACTCGCGCTCTACGCTACTTCGTGTACATATTACACACACGCGCCGAGTATACATTCACGGTTAGCTCACGTGCGATCCAAACGTCCTTGTTAGAAGAATAAAGAAGAAAATAAGCATCGGCTTATCGTGCGTCGACTAACTCGCGTAGAAAAAGGTATAGCGCAACAGAGAACAGAAAATGGGAAAAAAGCAAAGCTGAATTTTATTTTCATCCGCACATTTGTGAAATCCGGGCCCCGCTTGCCTGCTCCGCTGCACATACATCCATCTACATACATATCAGGAGGATTTATAGCTCCCCGGTCGGCATATACCGAGTCGCGCGTCCACACACGCGCATAACTTTGTAATTAAATAACACAGGCACACACAGGTTACTTGAAATTCTGCCTTTTCCTTCCCCCCCTGTACTCCCGTTTCCGCTTCGTTTTTCCCCGTCTCGCTACAAATAGGCGAACAAAACGGCTTGATTAAGCCGAAACAGAAGAGTAGGCTCCCCTTTAAATCCGACGCTCGGGGTGGAGTGCTTGCGCGTACGGCCCCTCCGCCCGATGTACACAGACATCGAAACTCGCTTGCTCTCGGTATGCCAAATTAAAGATCTTATCGGGGGGCGCCGGGGCAACTTTCGCGAGTGCCGCTGTATAAACGAAAGCTCTGCCGGTATCCCGGCAATCTTTGGCAAAGCCCTCGTTCGTCTGGCCCCCCGTAGACGCCCGGCGATAATCATTAATCTGCCTTCTTTCCGGCTCGAGTTCGGAATTGCCTCCGATGCGTCTTCGTCGAGCAGCTTGCGCTTCGAGTCGTCCGCATCGGTCTCTCCGGACGCACAGTTGTCTCTCCTCTCGCTCGGACTGTGTGCCCGGGCAGCTTGCCGAAACTGCAGCCGGCCGCGAGAGCCGCCACCCACACACACGCCGAGGCCCAATATCCACGTAGACACAGCGCACCTGCCCGGAGAGCTCTCCGTTCGTTCTTATCCTCCCCGGCTGTATATCTCTGAGAGCTCGGCTCTTTCTTTTTGCCTGCCGCCGCCCACTCGCAGACACACATGCGCGCAGAGAGAGGGTCGGCGCACTGTCCACACGAATCCATGTAAAACGATTCCCTGGCCTCTCTTTTTCCTCCACTCTCGCTTCTCGGGCGTGCATTTCGATATAAGCAGAAATACACTTACCCGCCTGTCAATTGATCCGGCGCAATAAACGCGCCGGGCTATAAAGCGCATGAGGGCGCCCGTTAAACGATTTGCCACTCTCTTTCTCGCCGCTCTTGCGCGCGTGTCCTGAGAGGCGCGAGATTAAAAATGCGTATCCAGTCGACGATCGCCCCTCTGATATACCCGATACCTGTTTCTCCCCAGATCTATCTCGCTCTCTTATTGCCGATGTCGTGTGCGCATTAAATTCAAGAGACGCAGGATCTCGCTCGAGCGACAGCCAATATAATCGCTCCGTTTATCTCTCCTGCGCCCACAATCGAATATAATTTCAAAATCAATCCGAGTGGGCGCTCGTGCACATAAGCTGCAGAGTATCTCGCTCCAGCTCGGTAATTCCTCCAACGAGGGTATAGGGCAAAAAAGCTCGCCGCTGCCAAAGTTGCAGTAGGCCGAAAAAGCCGAAAGGGATAGGACGTCGTCGGTTGGGCTATATAGAGCGCGCGCAGCTCTGCAAGAAGACACACCGACAGCCCTGGCCATACGCTAAAGTTGTGGCGCTTGGGAGTCGCGCAAAACTGCGCCAGGCCATTCTGTTTGCTTGAGCGCCCCCGAAAACTTTCCCTCGACACGCTTGATGCGAAAAGCTCAAGTGAGCGCTGGGGGGGGGGGGGGGGGGGGGTTGGGACGACAAACCCCCCGTTTTTTTCTTCTACTTGGCTCTAACAGAGTGCAAAAAATCTGCTTCCCTCGTTGGACTTTATTCCTCTGTCTTTTCGCGGTGGGGAGGGCTCCCGCTGCTGCAGACGTATAGCCGCACGCCGGCTGGCTACATAACTCCGGCATTTTCCTGGCGCTTTTAAAGTTATTGCCTCTGCTTCCGGCTTCGCTTTCAATCGATGCCTAGAAGGATATAGGCTTGTTTGCCTGGATTAAATTTCATATTAACGGGCAAGTGTGGAAAGCGACTGCTAATATGCGCACACAGTGTAATCTATTTTATACGTACAGGCACACCATACGTACGTCGAGAGTTGACGGAATTCAAGCGCTGCGCGCATATTACTTTTTACATATATCGGTTAATCGACTTTCGTCGCTTTCTAATACCCAAGATTTGTAGTTGAGTCGTTGACAACAAAAGAGACAGTAAAATGTATGCTTTTACGTCGCAAGAATTTCATCACGTAAATAACGTATAGCGCTCGGAGGGGTGTACACGTTGGGGGTACGAGTCAAGGGGTTAAGTTTCTCAGCGAGCCAGGATATTGATATCTAATTAACGCGGCCGTTGTCTGGCTGAAGAAACGGTTAGTCGGGGCTGGCCAATTAGCAGGGCTACTGGCACGTGCAAATCGAGCCGTATCCCCGTGTCTGTCTCGACGCTTTGGCCCAGACAATTTACGCGCGGCAGGACGAAAGGGAGGACGCGGCGCATATCCCCCTGCTGCAGCAGCCCTCACGCGCGTATAAGCGAGTCTAGCGCGTGCGAGGCAGCCTGGCGGATTATGGATTCGCGCTGCAGCTAATTGCTGGAATATGCCCAGCTGATCCGACTGCTCGGATATACTTTGTAACGTTTATTCGTTACTTGTTCAACGTTTGCTGTTCACATGCTCTGTCGCGACACTTTTTTTTCGTTCCCTTAATTTGAGCATCATGTAGGTCAAGGAGATACGCTGACAAAGTCGACTGCCTCTGCTGTTTAGAATATTAAGGTGCTTTGGGAGGATGTAATTTAGCCGCCGGAGAGAGATGTATTCGAGGGCGAGATTAAATTTTTGTTCACGGCTAGCCCCTGCGTCTACGGCCAGGCCGGTGTCCCTTGTTACGCCCTACACTCGCGAGCGAATACAATTTTTCAAACGCGCCCGTATACTATAAACATGCCGTTGTTTTTTCTCTTCTCTGCGCGGACAGCTGAAATTGCGAAAAACGAAACGCAAAGGCTTTTCGACATTCCAGTCATTCGAGAGCGTACATATTTTCCATTGAAGCGGCACGCGCCTGTCTCCCGCGGCAAGCGATAGCTCTGGGGACGTTTACGCAACGGAAAAGTGCGACCGCACGCACGAAAATCGAGCCTTCGCGCTCACGTCGCTCGGATTACAATTGCCATTGGAGAAAAGAGAGCGCGCGATCCGCGGGAAGAGAGTCGTAAAGCGCAAGCGGCCCCCGCGGCCCAATAATCAGCTTCTCACCTCGACGACGTGCCCCGCGCCCCGAGCCGATTTAGCCGAGGAAACGCGATAGATGCAAATCACACGCCCACGCTGTACTGCGGGCGAATCCGAGGAATAGCCGGAGGAACAAGCGCCCGAGAGTTTTCAGCCTCGCCGGAAATTTACAATTACTCGGCTCTCTCTCCGTTTGCCCGCTCCTTCGCTGATGGAAAATGTTTGTCCGGCTAATTTGACGCCTACTCCTCTCGCTCTGCCCGCCCCCGGTTCATCAAATTCGCGTATTACACGAGACTGCGCCCGGCAATATTGACGAGCTTGGTGCACTATATGCCCGCCGTTTTGCCCAACAGAAGAAGATTAACCGACGCTTCGCTTCGCGGCCCAAACGAAATTGAGCACAGCTATTTTTTCCTCTTTCTTTTTTCGTCTTTTTTTTTTACCAAGTGTATCGATCAGAGAGCCTCTGACGTGTATTTGTCATCCGTGAAGTGTGACGAGAGAAATTTACGAGAGTCAAAACGAGCAGGTTCGAGAGCCGGATGATTAAAATACATTTAACAATGTGCTAAGATTCTTTAAAGAATTAAAAAAGAAAAATTAAATTCCCACTGCCGCTTGGTGTTATAACCGCGCGCAAAAGATTCATAACTCCTCGTCTCAGGCGTCTGCAGGAATCTCGGGTGGTACCCGAGGCATATACTTATATATTCGGAGCATACCTTATTCCCGCATAGTTACGCGTCCTGACCGCCCGGGGTAAATGGACTTGGAATTATGCGCTGATAAAACCGATAACCTTCCGTCGTTCCTTCACTATCGTAAATCTCGTAACAAGAAAATCCCGCCTGACGTATACTGGTTGATAATAACGAGCTTTATAGCGCTAACATACAATTGATTTTGCGTGTTGTCTCTGGCGCCCCTTTGTTTTTTCAATGCGGATAGTCGGCGAATGCACGGATAGACGGCATTTGGCTTTAACGTTGATTTTTTCCTTTTCTCTGCTTATTGACTACTGGCATGTACGTCCGAGTAGTAGACTAATTGAAGTTTTATTCTTTTTTAATATTAGGTTACACCTGCTAATATGTACGAAATACTTGGCTTTTCCTTGAGATTAACTGGCAATGACGTTTACTTCGATATTAAAGAAAAAAACACTACGCTAAAGTTTAGGTACTTCTTTTTTTAATATATAGCTTTTCATCGATAATTTTTTGACAGTTCATGTAACATGACAAACTTTTTATCGTAATCCAACGAAATTTAAATAACTTTTACAGAATATTTTTTCAAATGAGCAAAACTTCTATATTTTAATCATTGTAAATTTATATATAAGAGAACAATATGTACTAAAAAAATATGTAAAATGTTAAAATACTAAAATTACGTTTCTCCGTCAAATATATCTGCAATCTCTATTAGTGGATAAATTAAATTTATTCCGACGCAGTGCGAAAACAAGTATAAAAGTGCCACTTAATGACAGATGGAAAATACGTGGGGGGAGGGTCAAGAGCCCAATGAATGAAATTCTTGTTGACAAAGACAGCCGACAACTTGTTGTGCCCCGACTAGTGGATCGATTTTTTTGAGTGAGCCCCGATAGCCAGCGGATAATGGTGTTGATTCTTTTATTGTGTGTGTTCCGGCTCTAATAAAACAAACAGACTCGAACC
Organism: Anagyrus pseudococci; assembly: GCA_030522585.1. Lineage (NCBI taxonomy): Eukaryota > Metazoa > Arthropoda > Insecta > Hymenoptera > Encyrtidae > Anagyrus > Anagyrus pseudococci. The sequence continues at coordinate 75,549 of JAPYYQ010000054.1, forward strand.
TGCTATTACTCGGCTCAATGCCTCTCGACGAGGTTTTGTGTTTAGACGACGCGTCTCGATTAAATTCAAAGATATGCCACGCGTTTACCTGAAACGAATAGCCAGTTAGAAAAATACATGGCATTAGTCATTTTGAAATTATAAAAACTGTCAAAGGGAAAGTTAGCACAAGAAATATTGCTCTCAGGCTTATAGAAAATAAATGTTTATTCCTCAAAAATACAAAGGCACATCGTATGTGTGTGTGTGCCGGAAGCCAGTGGGATGCTAGGCGACGTGTGCGCTCTCGCTTCCGTGATCATCCCTGCTTGCAGGCCTGCGAAGAGACGGAGGATGGATCCGTCGAGGGGGGTCGTCGGTAAGGCTGCTCCCGGCGATTATCCGAACCAGTGGTTGCCCATGCAGTCGCGGGTCCAAGGAGCCTGGCAGACCCAACACCACTGGAAGCCGCAGCCGGCTCGCGTGCAGATCATGTGCATACAGCCACCTGCGGTCAGAGGGACGCGCAACTCTGTTATAATACTCACAAGCCCGCACACACGTCTCGCTGAGCCCTTTCAAAGGGCTCCCACTCGCCGGCGGGGCTCTCTTTTCTCTTTTACAGCCGGCTGGACTGATTTTCATGCGCCTAGCCGCGATTGAACTTTAAGAGAGTTCCAACCTTGGCGAATGGGCCATTCGTTATTTTCTCTTTTTTTTTTTTTAGAGCATCGTGAAAATAGAGGGGCTTCCTAGTTAATGGTAATGGCTCAACGTTGATGAGAAAGGATTGGGCTTATACTTGCTAGACTCTGATTTACGTACCGTCACGTTCCGTTGGGGTTCGGCACTTGGGGCACGGTTTTGTGGATACTTTTATTGTCTTTTTACTCGCCTCGTCCCATTTGGCCTAAAAACGAAGAGGCAAGCTCGTTTAAGTAGATTGTTAATCAATAGTCAATAAAATTTAACTTGATTTTGCCAATTTTCAGCCGTATACTAACGTCGTTTGCTTTTAACGGGTCCACGACGTAACTGCCGCAAGTAGACGTCGAACTCGAGGCTGTAGGTTGATTTTCGCAGTCCCCGACGTGAAATCCTTGCAAGCATCTTCTACAAAATACGTACTGAAACAAAGAGAAAAGTAACATAATAATAAATAAACAATTTAAAAAACTATCAAGATCTTTTGCAAAATTTTTACAAAGTAAAAAACATACTCCGCAACCCCCTATACACTGTATTTTCCGACATTCTTCTTCGGATGCTCCATTTTCAATAGATGGGGGAATTATTCCCATTCCACAATCCGGCTGAGGACACAGTAATCCGCCTGCTTTTAGAACGTATTCTTCTGCTCCGAATCTTTGATAACGATCATACTAGAATTATCATTAGAATACTTTGGTTTAATTAATGATCAAAATTATATTTTATTAGATCAACAAAAATACGAAACCTGTTCTGAAGTCAGAAGACGAAAATGATGAATTTCACGTATAAAAGAGTGTGTACAACCAGCTGGACACGACAGAGTGTAATATCCAGAATCTTCATCGAAGATAAACTGACGCTCTTGCAGACGAACTGTACAATAATTACGGTAACACTCTAGGCATGCAACATGCCCAGCTTCACATGGAAAAACTAAAACCGTATCCCTGGAATAACATGATTATTTTAAATAATCTATAATATGAATAAAATAATTTTACTTCAAAGTTATAGCATTTTGGAATTTGAATAGACAGATATTAGTTTTAATAATTTCTTGAAATTTTTAAAAATGTGTCTAATTTGCTTATACTTTGGTAGTAAAATATAAAGCATGAACTTCATACAGTTGTAATATATTAGAAATATATACCTAACATCAGTACAAGCCAAACAAGGAATTTTAGCGAGATTAGGCTTTATCAAATTCAGTGGCACAGCTTCATCTTTCTCTCCTAAACTAGTATGATTTGCACATTTAAAAAAAAATTGTGCATAATGAATTTGTGACTCTGTATCTCCATCTGAAGAAACTGGAGTTATACAAAATTGATTCTCACAATTTACTGTAATTCTCTTTGGCAACAAAACATCTGGCCAAGATTGAGGATCTTTATCAACAGTGACAGCTCCGCTTCCACAATCATTGCAGCGCACCCGTAATTTACCTGCCTGCACAGATTTACAAGGAGCTGAACAGTAAACATAGAAATGAGCCTTTTTTGCTGGAACTCCTTCCTGTTGAAAGATTTTTCATCAATACAACACTTTATCAAATATAAAAATTAGGTATTCCAAAAATAGTTCAAGTATTCACAATCTTAGGTTCCTCTTCTTTTGATTCTTCTAGGGATAAATCTGAAAGTGTTTCATTCATAGGCTTACTACCGTGACTATCATCCAAATCAGACTCTGTAATAGATTCTGTAATCATTTGACTAGAAATGCTACTTTTGTCTAATCTCCTTGGAGTGCGGACTGCATGTAGAATACTTTGCTGGCCCAAGTCACATTCCTTAAAATTACACAAATGATTCATTAATTACATCAGAAAAAACATTAAGCACAATAATAACAACGACCAAACCTCGATAGTGGTCGAGTTGTGTAGTTCTTTTCCAGCGAAAATGATTTTTATATCGTCTGGCTCCATGCCCATTTTTGGTGCAACAATTTCCTTCACATTTCTGATGTCCCATTTTGGATCCAAATCAACGGCAAGCGTTTTTCCCGTGTTTGTTTTTATGTAGATGCTTAGAGAATTCGAGATTTTCTTTTTACCGAACCAAATCAACTCTAACATTCTCAAAAAGACATTCTTGAAAAAGATGAAAATGAAGCTCATACCTAACCTCAATTTCCGAAACTACGCGGATTCGACGACAAGTGATGATACTGTGTATACACCCCCACTCCTATTTACTAACAAAGAACATGTGTGCGGTTTTCTTACACAACTGGAAAAACTTCAACGATTTCAAAATATTGATTGTAATTTTTGTTGAAAATAATTCATTAGAATTATTTATTTTTAAATTATGTATTTTATTGGTAATAAAAAAGGAAGCAAGAAGGGATAAATAAATAAAGTCAACTAAATCCTCGAACAAAGTTTTATCTTAGTCTCCAAATAAAAATACAGTTTTGCTTAAATAAATTTAAGTAATGTGTACTTATTAGAAACGCTTTTTTTAGTCGATTCGATGAATGTATACACATAATAAATACAGAAGAAACGTGACATTTCAATTGTTTATGTTTAAGATATTATTGATATTTATTTAACGTTTAGCGCATATCCTAAAAAAGATCCTTATCTAGTGAGAGTCCAGCTAGAAATTGTGTGTGTGTATGTTTGTTTGTGTGGGTTTTACGAAAAATAAGATTACACAGCGCGCTAATCATATTCCATTCTCTTCCGGCATCGTCAACCCGAAGCGAAGATTTTTGGACGCTGTGAGTCGTCTTGCTGTTTCACGTGTCATTGCCAACACTTTAGTTTACACTGCTCAAGCTGAAATTTAATTACATTACTATTAGATATCTAATGTGAAAAATACACGCCAAGAAACGAAGGTCAAATGTCTACAAACCAGCAAAACCTTGAGGTGGTTGTCCCGGCACTGAAAATTGTGGCCTGAAATTACTGAAGTTTGCAGCTCCAGCAAACGTGGCCGGTATTTGACCACTGTTAAAGCCAGGTGGGAATTGTTGAGCTAACAACGCGGCTTGACCAGTCTGAGTGTTGTTACCACCCGGAGCAGTAGCTGCTAGTCGACTGAGAATCGACCGTTCAGACATCTGCAACCTCTGGGCTACTGGTGGTATACGAGCTAGTGTGGCTGGTAGACGACTTACGTCAGACTTCATATCGGAGAGCAATTCCTCCAATTGATTCAGTACCTATAAATAAAAATAAAGAGTTTTAGTTCATTTATATCGTTTGTTTATCAACTGACAATATTTTTACCTAAATGGTGATTTCTTACCTTATGAAGTACTGCATTAGCTGGCTTATTGCCAGCAAGGCTCTCTTTGCTGAGGTGCTGGTGAGACTCAGCGAGGCATTCAACCTCTGCGAACCTAGCATTCAAACTCATGGCCGGATGGTTCGGATCTTGAGTAAGATTAAGGTAAGCGGCACGGCGCAGCTGTTCTTCAATTACTAATGCCTGCTCGAGCAGCTTAAATCGCCGGGCAAGGAACTTGTTCTTGATCTCAAGGAAGTTACCCTTACCTACATCCATTTTGAAGGGTTCGTTAATAATAGCGAACCTGATGTCATTCTGGATGTCTTGCCAACGGCCGTAGCCGTGAGTAACAATGCCTGCCAACAACCAATAGTCGTGACGTCGATGCCAGATCTCATACTCGCGACCGGGCACCGCTGCCTTTTCTTCATTCAACCACAACGTATGCAGCTCAGTAAAGCCACCATCCGCAATATTGAACATAAATTTACGTTTAGGCTTTGCTTCTTCAGTTTCTTTCGCGTCTTTGTCCTTTGCGTCCTTTTCTTTATTTTCATCTTTCTTCTCATTCTGCTCTTCCTCATCGTCCTTAAGAATTACAATATCTTCCTCAGTCTCGGTTTTCGGCTTTGTTTCAGAATTTTCAACAGGTTTCTATAAAAACCAAACATAATCAAGATAATTTTACCAATTAGCATATTTTTAGTAAATATCTGCGTAATATAAATCATTTGCGTACCTCTTCCTTAACCGGTTTTTCTTCCTTAATGTCATTCTTTTCAACATCTTTAACTTCTGATTTCTCAGTAACCTTAGTTTCCGTTTTCTCATTTTCATCAACAGCTTCTTTTTCTTCCTTCTTTACTTCTTCTTTTTCTTTGTTTTCTTCTTCAGCTTTCACAGCTTTTTCTTCATCCTTTGCTTCCTCCTGAAATTGTATATATAATAAATATTTTGTACGATTTGTAATTTGACAATATAATTATGTTAAATTTAGTAATCACAGTACCTTATTAGAAGACTCCGATGTATCCTTCTCTTTGCCATCCTCGGCGTTCACTGCATCTTTATCCTTGGGCTCCTCCTTGACAGCAGAGGCAGTGGCCACCGCTGCCTCACCGTCTTTAGCTGGCGTAGGCGTAGCGGTAGGGCTAGGACTCGGCGCGTTTGAGGTCGCGGGTGTCGTAGTAGCGCCGGTGCTGCTCGTCGAGCCAGCAGCTGCGGCTCCATCGGTGCTTGCACTTGCCACGGTCGTCGCCGTCGTTGTCGTCGTGGTCGTCGCATTCGTCGCCGTCGACGCAGCAGTAGCGGCACCAGCAGCGGGAGTCTCGCCCGGCTTCACAGGCTCTACGGGCTTTCGAATCATCTCGGGCATGGAATAGTAGCCGTTGATGTGTTCGAACTCTTGCACCTTCTTCCTTATGAGCGACATCACCCCTATGCGCGTAAGCACATGCTGTCGGCTCAAGCCTTCGCGGGGCACTCCGTCGGCGAAGGTTTCAGCGTTGTCAGCACCGGGCTCACACAGATGCCGCATAAACAGCGACACGTACGCCTTGAAGTTCTTTTCCGACTTGCCACGCAAATCGCGCACAAGCCATTGAGAGTTAAAGGCATCTTGGGGTGGCATGCCGTAGCGCATTATTGCATTTAGGAAAGCCTTGCGCTGGCGCGCATTGAAGCCAAGCACCTCGATGTTGCCGTTGACACGAGCAAGAAGCGGCGGTAGCGGGCGATCCTTTTCATCGCGACGTTCAAGACGGCGACGGCTTCGACGAGACAGTAGGTCTCCTTCACCCTTCTCATCGAAATCGTCATCCTCCTTGTCATCGTCACTTGGTGCGCTGAAATCGCTGTTATAGTCGGACATGTTGTCTTGCCATGCTTGATCGTCCCGAGTGCCTTGATCGCCAGTTACAACACCGTCATTATAATTCACCTGAGCAGAAGAAAATAAAATGTTCAATTAAAGATTCGAAATATTAAAAAAATTGAAAAACTTTTTTCTCCTTTTCTGTAAGGTCAACATGGCAAAATATTGCGATTTTTTAATAAAATTATATATTTTTCTTTACTATGTCATAAAAAACTATAGAGATCAGTGTGGTAATTTGACAATACATTTCCATGATGAACCTATACAAGACTCATTAAAAATTAGCAAAGTTTATTTGAATAAATGTTAAAAAAGAAACTGTGCATACATATACTTTTCTCATACTTGTTAGTTGTGTCTTCGATATTCATTTTTTCTTAGTTATTACAATTAAAATAAAATAATATTAAAAATATTTTAAAGTTTATTTTTACAAGTATAATAAAAATTCTTTATCTACTAGAACAAGAGAAAGAAAAAATGAATAAGTTAATCTATTAAAATATATTTTCCAAACATTAGGAATTGGATAATTATAGAAAAGTTAAAGTAGACAAATAAAAATAGAACATTATTATTATTATTCTTTTTCTATTAAATTAAAATATAAGTTTTAAAGAGTTCTACAAAAATCAAATACATGCTTACATTAAAAAAAATAAGCTACTAAATAGATTATTTACTTGTACGTACGAAAGTGATACAAGAGGTACTAACTACAAAGTACACTAAAAGTATTGAAAAGAATATAATAATAATAAAATATGCAACGCACATATCTGCTCACCTGCTTCCTGACGCGCTTGCCTTTGCCGAGTGTCCTAGCGATATCTTCCTGTTGCTGCTCGTAATGATGTCTAAGAAGTTTAATCCAATAAGCTGGATCGGTATTCTCAGCTTCTTGCTTTATAATTTCGGTATCGGCTTCTTCCTCGATCTCACCTTCCTTTGTTACATACGAGGCTACCTTGAACGAACTCAGGTACTCGTTGGCCCAGTTTTCTTTTTGTTCGATACCTTCTTTACTACGATCGAGCAGTTCAGCCACAGCTTTGTCGTCGTAATGGATGGCCTCATCCTCTTTACCCTCTTCTTCCTTAAACAGCTCCTCGGTACCAAACCGCAGAATGTCATCAAGCTCCTGTTTACTAAAGTTGGCACCCTTACCGCCCATACCGGGCCGTACCACTAAATGCGTGAGCATCATCTTGCGCTTCGCCACTTGCGTTACTCTCTCTTCTACCGAATTACGCGTGACAAAGCGATAAATCATGACTTTGTTAGCCTGACCTATACGATGAGCTCTGCTGAACGCCTGGATGTCGTTGTGCGGATTCCAGTCAGAGTCGTAGATTATCACAGTGTCGGCCGTAGCCAAATTGATACCTGTAAATTAATATATGTCACAAGATTAAAAGACTCCATTGATAAGCATTATTAAAATTATCGAATTTTATACATACCCAAACCACCGGCTCTGGTGGAGAGTAGAAAAACAAACTGTTGAGCTCCTGGAGCATTGAATCTGTCGATGGCTTCTTGCCTCTGAGTACCCGTGATGTTGCCATCGATCCTTTCGTACTTGTAGCCCTCACCTTCGAGGTAATCCTCGAGTAGATCCAACATTTTTGTCATCTGCGAGAAGATGAGTACCCTGTGACCGTCGTCGCGTAACTTTTTCAACATCCTGCTAAGCAACACGAGTTTACCCGCAGCCTTAATAAGAGCTGAGGTTTCGTAGTTGCCATTGGGGCCGGTGGGCGCCTCTTGCGACGCAGCCGGGAACAGGTACGGATGATTGCAGCACTTTTTCAGGTCCATCATGATATTAAGCAATGAAACTTGTTGACCGCCGCCCTTCGGATTTAAGGCCTCGAAGTTACGCGTCAGAATATACTTGTAGTACTTCTTTTGCATTGGCGACAGTTCTACTCGCACAATAAACTCGGATTTACTGGGCATGTTCTAAAACGAAACAAGGTTATATAGCTTTTGCTCAATTTCGTAAACCATACAGTGCTACTCAACACTTACCTTCAGTACGTCAGCCTTCAAACGACGCAGCATATGGGGTCCCAGCATTTCATGCAATTTTTTAACCTGATCTTCCTTCGAAATGTCAGCGAACTCGTTCTGGAAGGCCGACAGGTCGTTGAACTTGTCGCGACACAAGAAGTTGAGCAGGTGGAACAATTCCTCAAGGTTATTTTGAAGGGGCGTGCCCGTAAGCAACAATTTGTAGGCAATATTATATGAGGCTAAGAGCCTAAAGAACTTTGATTGATTTGATTTAAGACGATGAGCCTCATCTACAACAAGTACGGCCCAGTCAATCGAGCCTAGACACGCTGAATCGATTGAGATCAGTTCATAGCTGGTTAGTAAAACATTGAACTTTATCGAAGACGAACGAATCTTGGATGCTCGACCGCCTCGTACAGCGCCCTCCTCAAAGGACAGTTCATTCTCACGGATGACTATGCGGCTGTCCTTATCACCTGTAACAAGGGAATAGATAATTTAATATTTTTGAAATGTACAAATAATTAGTCGTTTGAATACTGCTAAAAACACACTTACCAACATAAGTAACACAATAAAAGTCTGGCGCCCACGTTTCGAACTCTCTTTCCCAGTTGATGATGGTCGAGAGGGGTACAGACACCAAGAATGGGCCCTTGCAATGGCCCTCTTTATAAAGCGAATATAAAAATGTGATAGTCTGAATGGTTTTTCCGAGACCCATCTCGTCGGCAAGAATCGTATCGATGCCCTGACCCCAAGAATAACGAAGCCAGTTTAATCCCTCTAATTGATAAGGATGAAGCTGCATGCCAGTTTGGTCCAGGTACTCTGGCTGCCTTTCATATTTTTTCTTGAGATCAGTAGTTGGCTTTTCAGGTGGCGGCGTATATCTTCTGGGCTGTCTCTCCTCGTCGTCAATAAGTTCCTTCGTCTTGGATTTCTTGCCTTTGCCCTTCTTACCTTTTCTCGAAGTTGGTCCATCCGCGCAGTTGGCCGCTCGCAGATCCAAATAATATTCAATGGCCTGTTTAAGGCCTGGAATGTCAGCATTTTCGTCTTCCCAGGTAGACTGGTCATAACCTAGTTCGCGCCATTTAACTAGATATATAGCACGGCCATCACGTTGCAGCCGGTGGTTGATGACTCGATGGACTATCAGCCATTCCGGTCTGACGCCGTAGCGATAAAAGCGTTCCTCAAGGTTATACCGGTTGCGTTGGGCCGCGCTGTCCTTGCCGTGGTCCTTCATTCGCTTAACACGCGAGTCGCTCTCATCTAGCGGCTCTTCAAGCTTAGGGGGCTCATCCATGTCGTATTTGCGCGAATAGTTTCTGTACATGAGCGGGTGAAACACATCGAGCTGAAGCTCGGTTACCCAATCGCATTCCCAGTACGATCTGTCCACCCACTTCACGAAGAACTCGCGGATACGGCGCGGCTTAGCGGCAGCTTTACTCGTCGACGGTTCTTCCGTCGTAGAGTCCACCGTTTTCCAGCGCCAGGTGAGAATTTTAGATACCTTGCCGTAAAGCGGTGGACACGAGCATCGCGGACACTTCCAATCGCCATCCGGAATCTCCGAGAGGGGTGGATTTAAACAGTGCGTGTGGTAAGCGCTTGTGCAACTGTCGCAACATAATAGCTCCCCACCATCCTTGCACACCCTACAAAATTCCATGTGCTCGTCGTCGTCATCGGCAGCACCTTTGATGATTATTGCAATTTTTTGTTTAACTAACCAATAAGGAAAACGATAAAAAGTATTAATATAATTTTAATTTAGTTTACCCTCATTCTCACAATGCGGACAACTCCATTTGCCTTCCGGTGTCTCCTCCAACTCAGGTTCCAGACATACCAAATGATAAGCTCGAGGACAGGTATCACACAAAATAATTTCTCCGCCTTGCTGACACACTTCACAATAGTCTTGATGATCAGTCTGAAATGTGTAACATATACATAATGAATAATCTAATTGATTAACATAAATACCACAATGTAATAAAAATAAAATGTTACCTCTCCATCTGGAAATTTGGATGTCGTCTTTGTTTTCTTTTTTTTCTTGGTCTTGTTGCCGATTTTGGTCTTGGCCTTTCTGCGCACGGGTGGCTCGGCTGGCGTTTCAGCACTTGCTTCCTCGGCCTTGACGTTGCCATCCGAAGTCGGCACGTCCTCGGCGTCGGCGAGCATCTGCTCAAACTCCATGTCGGAATCCCTGTCGGAGCCCATTCCGCTACCTTCGGCTTCCTCGTCCTGAAAAAAGAAAATATAAAGAGCTCGTACACCTTTTTCGTTTTCCAGCTACAACAATGGCATAGAAGCTCGTTGATAAAACATACCGAGCTACCGCGTTTTCGCTTTCCCAATTTAATCTTAAGAGTGGGCACTTTGGAGGCTTTCTTTCCCTTCTTAGCCCGCGAACTGCGGGACTTTTTCTTGCGGTCGCTGTCCTCGTCGTCGTCCTCGTCCTCGTCATCCTGTGCGACAGCACTGGCCCGGCTGACCCGAGCGTTCCTGGCGTCGTCGTCGACGGCCGACTGGTTGGCAGCCTCGACCTCCGGCTGCGTGTGGGGGTTCATCTCGGAGAAATCCCTCCACTTGGCCGCGACGAGCATCATGAGCTTGGACATGGGCACCTTGGGATTCTCTTTGGCCAGGAGCGGGCGGACGTGCTGCTGGAACAGCTTGTACGTGGTGAGGTTCTGGAAGTCGGCGTCGGTGTACTCGATCGCGATGTCCGTGAGCCCGAAGGTGCTGCAGACCTCCTCGATCGTCGGCATACCCGTCGCCGGCTCCTGCTGGCCCTGAGTTATCGGGGCCGGGGCCGGGGCCGCGCTCGCCGAGCCGTGGCCCGACTTGCGCGACGACGACTTCCGACTCTTGCGGTTGCCCGCGTAGTCGCTGTCCTCCCCGGCCAGGTCCGCGTTCTCCGCTGGCGCCCCTAAGTCGCTCTCCTGCAACGTCAAATTAGCCAAAGGTCAGAGGGCTGTAGTCAACAAACGATGCGTTGCTACAATAATCGTGTTACACTTACGTCTCCAGAGTCGGACTTTTTCTTCTTTTTCTTTTTCTTGCCCTTTTTGTCTTCACTTCGAGCTTTTCGCTTCTTGCCCTTCTTCTTCTTGCGCTCCTCGGGCTCGTAGTCGTCATCTTCCTCCTTGATCAATAATTCGATAATCAATTAAATGGCAGCTCCAAAACAACACACACTTTTGGTTATTAAAAAAATTCCAATACTTACCGGCCGCTGCGCATCTTCGGCGTCCGATGAATTTTCGATCTGCTGGCCCGCATTGGATATTTGGTTTCCAGTCTCTTCTACCTCATCCTCCCCTGAAACGAATTAAACAATAATTACACATTTATCAAACAAGCATTCCAATCCCGCGCCAATCAAACAATATTTTTCTTCATTATACGATCGACCAAACTTCGTCAAAATCTCGAATTAGGAAAGCAAAAAGTATAAAAACACAGGATGCCGACATGTTAGCTTTATTTTTCTTCCGCCGCAAATATCGTCCATGCAGGTATAGAGAAGCAGCGCGTGCAATACAACTCGAAAGCATCGGCGAACGTTAACTCGTGCATAAAAACCGCTCGTAAATCATAGAGCGTGCATTGGCAGGAGCGCCGTCGAAGTATAACCGCCACGAGTACGAAATACCATTCCTCCTCTCCCCCCCCCTCTCCCCCATCCCGCCCGCGTCACCTTCTCTCTCATTCGCGTGTGGCGTTCGTCAAGTGCGCGACTCGGCCGAATTTCGACATCGGCAAAGCCGCTCGCTCAATTATTCAGGGGTGGGGTAGGGAGCGCAGGGGGGAACTTGGAAAAAAGAGAGAAAGAGAGAGAAAAAGATGTACACATGGAAAGAGAGGTATAATAGGTGTTGTGGGTGGAGAAAAGTCTGGAAAAATCAGGCGCTCCCGGCGCCGCTGCCGCGACGGTGGCAAAGCCAAACAATTTTCCAGCCCAGAGAAAGAGAGAGAGAGCTGCTCTCTCGACTGGCTCTCTAAGCAAATGAGAGAATATCGATCTCCGGCCCCGCTCTCTCTCTCTTTCTCTCTCTGCCAGTCTCGCTACTACGTGGGGTTAAAAAGACAGAGAGAAGGAGTTGAGAGAGAAAGAAAGCACCCGGCAAACGCACAACGTATCAACCCTTGCAGTTGTGCCATGTTGCAGGGGCGACTGACTTTGCATGCACCTATGCAGCTAACTGCGGGTTAAAGTTTTGTGCCACGAGAAATTCGACAAGCCCAGGAAAACTCATCGTTTGGCTGGTTAGCTAAATTTTCGCGCCGGGCTAGAGAGGGAGAGCAGGGGACAGTAGGAGAGAGGGAAGGGGGGGGGAGCGGAAAGGACGAGAGAGAAAGGGACGGAAAAACCGTTATAATGTACATCCCATGCGCCGGCTTGGCCTGCTTCTTTCTTTCTCGCTTCGTGTGCCGGCTGAAAAGCGAGAGGGAGAGAGACGGCGAGCACGCGAGAAGCAGCCGGTGGTGGGGCGTCGGAGGCCCCCTCCCCTTTGCCCGCGGCCCTCGGTACTGCTGGCACATAATGTATATGTAAGCAGATGAGGCGTCGCCGAGGAGAGGCAGTCGTTACCTTTGCCACGCGCGTTTTCCCGCATTTCGCACACACTGTCTTTCTCTCGCTCCCGACGACCTCCGCGCTTCAATTCTGTACTTCGCCCCCTCCCCTCGCCTTATAAACCTCTCCTACCTTTCGCTGCAAGGCTCGCTCGAGCGTGCAACCGCTACCGGCCTACCGCGGAATAACTATTCTTCGGTCTAAGATCGGCCCTTCCACGACTCTACGCAGCACACGCCACGGGCTTTATACTGATTCCAGAATTGGGAACTACCGAGACTGCACGGTACTATAGACAACTCTGGCAGGTTTCTTTTCGGGATGGTACTTTTTTTCAAATTGCTGAATTTTAATAGACTGAAGCCTGAGAATAAGAGGATAGACAAGCGACGCTTCTCGGAAGACAGAAAAAATTGTGCATTACGTGACTGGAAAGCTTGGATAACGAGCATGACGAGATTAAAAAAAAAATACCTGAGGTTTTAGAAATTTTTTATCCTATCTTTGCGCGAGCAACATAGTACTTGAAAACGTATAGCATTTTCGAGATAAATAATTTATGAAAAATCAATATGACTGGTGTTAAATTTTTATGCACTTAAGCGCGAGCTTTGTTATGCGTCGAATTGTGAAAATGATAAGAAAGCTTGGTCATTCTCGTTAAAAGTGATATTGCACTATAAAGTAAATTGCGCGCGTGAAATATAATGTGGTCAATTTTAGAACACTTTGTCTATATAGCAGACATTGGATATTGATTGATAACTCGTCGCAGGCTATTAACTATTTAAAAACGAATTATAAATAATTTGAGAATTATTGACTTACTTTTATCAACGTAAAAAAGGGAATAATAACGAAATTGAAATATTCAAGTATTTTAATCGAACAACTATGCAGCCTGCAGGTTTTTTAACTTTGGAAAATTGCGAATATTTTCCAATCTAATAATCAATAAATTTCAGGACATAGAAATTTAATATCTTTATCCCTCGTGAGTTGTATATAAATTTAATGGGATTATTTATATAAGCGAAGACAAATATCTAAAGCCTTATTCAGAATTTTTAAGAAAATTTGTCTTTTTCATTAGCGATCGATATTTTTAGCTCACGATGAAAGTTGCAAATTTCAAACCAAAGTGTTTATCTAATGAATTATTACAGTAGGTTTAAATTTAAACCTTTATTACAATGGTCATTGTGCAATCGAAATATGGTTCCCTTGACTACCATTAATTATATATACGGCATATCGCCGTATACGTCTATATTTATATTACATGACGTTATCCTTAATACGGAGAATAAAATTATATCTCATTGGAATTACATTGGCAATATCTTTCCTCGTCCTTATCTTAAAAACTCCACTTTCACGAAATAATATCCTTCAAATTATTATATTATAAACCTCACAACAATGTCTAATAGATGCCATTTGTTTAGATAAAAAAGGAGAGAAGAAAAAATAGCATGTCGATATAAAGTGTCACGATTAATTTTTCTCCGTCACAATGGATAAACATGGCTAACAAACAAGCCCGGCTCTGGTTCTATCGTCGTCCAATCTAAAATTCCCATCTATCTTTTATCCATATTCAATAATCGATAAAACTAATTAAAAAAGAATAGAAAAAAGGTGAGCGCTGTTTACCAGCGCAAAATGCCATGCGCGCCTACAATTTTTAATATAATGTCTCTGCGATGTATATGAACACGCGCCTTTTGTGTATGTGACTGCGTAAGTGAAAAGTGCGTCAGATTGCGTAGCAGCACGAGCATCTCAGGTCTACCGAGATTGTGGTATGTAAGCCCGGCTATCGGTGTTTTCCCAACATTTTCATATTCATGACGTTCAAAAACGTAGGCTATACATTCCTTATATAATGTATAAAATATTGGAAGGAGCACTAGACTGCCGCATGGAGCCAAGCACGGAGCTTACGTTATTTGAAATTCAGGCAATTACAACGAGCCGCCAAATGAGTTTAATCTCTTGACATGACCAGTGACATCGTGCGGACGAGTATTAACCTCAGGTTGATAAATCCGCGAATACAGTGAAGCTGCAGGTGCAGAATTGAGAATTAACGCTCCTGATGAGAGCAGCCATTAGCTGCTCGGCTTTAAATCGGGCTTCAATTTGAAAAAATCAATGGAGCTGGCTTTTACAGAAAAAGTCACGGGGACGACAAGGACGGCTGCGGCGGGGACGAGCTCCGAGCACACGTGAATACTACTCTTCTCTCTAACCTAATTATAAGGTTCTGACAAAACGTGGAGGAGAGCAGGAGAGAGAGAAATGAGGAATGTAGACGCCGATGCCCTCGTCTTACGTTTTACCAGCGCCAACGTGTATTTCGCTGCTCCTCGGCAACAGCATAAGGACGAAAAAAAAGAGGTAAAAAAATAGAAAGAAAACGATACAAGACAACAGACACAAGACAGAGAGCAAGAGAGAGGAGAGGAGAGCAAGTCAGGAAAGGAGGCAGGCAGGCGGGCGAGCAGGGGGAGTCAGAGAAGGTTGACGGAGCTCTCTCGGGTCGGGGAGAGAGAGGGGCAGAGGGGCAAAGAGAGACGATATGCGCGAAATAAAATATTCTCCGTCGCGCGCTCGCTCTCTCGCGAAAACGGCAGCGGCAGCGGCGGCGCACATACATACGCGCGCCCAACACATGTACGCACAATTAAACGGACTCACACCGCTCTCTGTGCAGGGGCCGAGGGGAGGAGGACGGGGGGTATATATCGGGACGATCGGCGCGCCGAAAGAGCAAGGGGGATCTCTCTCTCTCTCTCTCTGAGCAGGGCAAGAGAGAAACAGAGAGAGAAGGGTGTACATGGTACACGAAGAGAGGAGCCCGAGTTACGAATGCGCCGGCGATACTCACGATGCTGTGAAAGAGAGAGAGAGAAAGATAGGTAGAGAGAGCCGGAGCAAGAAGCGCACACGCAGGCTTTTCGCGCGCGCTAGCGCGCCTGTGTACGTGTGCACGGCCTCCGGGTGAGACTGTGCTCGTGTCCACGCACACAGACGCACACGTCTGTGTGGTGTTCTCTCTTTCTCTCGGTCTCTCTCCCACTCGCACGCGTTCGCTAAAGCAATACGCGTGTGTACGTTCACGCGTCCATGTTCAAGCGCGCGCCTGTGTGGCGGCCATTTTCTTCGGAAGGGCCCCGTATACACTTGGCTCCGCTTTTCGGACCCTCATCGACACTTGCACGTCTCTCCTTCTCTTTCGACTCCTCTTCTCAACCGACATGTTTTTCCCGGATATTTTTGCTATTCTGCTTTATTTCCCACTTTCTTTCTCTCTGTATCTCTCGGATCGTCAAGTCCTGTCGTGGTCTGTTATGTGTTTAGAACGCCCAAGGACCATAACCGACTGTGCAGGTTTATTGAAGCTTTGGAGAACGGCTCTCTACTCTGGCTTTTTTTTTTTATTTTGGTGAGCATTTTGACTCTTTGAGACGACTCGGCATTTTTTAAATCGTCGTTGTTTATGTTTGTGTTTGGCATCGCTGAGCTACGGCTTAAACTTCGCTGAGAAAACACGATAAGGTCAAGCAGTGTTTTAGCCATCGGATTTTAAAAAACTCTCAAACGTCTGAGAATACTCGTAGGCAAAGATAACTGAAAGCCGGAAACTGGGGATGACAAAACAGAGTAAGCTGCTGAGCATAGTCGTCGGCCGTTAGGTTTTGAAACGGGCGCGCATTGGAACGCCGGCTAGAAAAGATAGCAAAGCCTCCAAGAGGAGGAGGAGGAGGGCGGCAACGTAAACGACGGCGTCATCGACAACTGGCACGTATTTTTCCACGCTCCGAAGGTCATGTATGTAGCCGATTGCGTGCACTTGGGACAGAGGGGACGGGAGATGTTGGGCGCCGGGAAAATCGCGAAAATCATCGGGGAGAGCTCCGGCGCTGGCATGGCGCAAAGCCGAGAAAGAGAGACAAAGAAAAAGAGCGGCGAAACGCGACGAGAGGCTCACAAGTGCCAAGGTGAAGCGGCGGCGGAGAGGGCTGCCGAGCGTTCGGCGAGCGCGGGCTCGACGAGGACGGCGATACCAGAGAGAATGTACGGGAAAAGGAGAGAGAGAGCGTCGCGGGGAGCGGGCGGGAGGCGGCTCCTCGCAGGGAGGCGCGACGGGCCGACAGCCGTCCGGGCGGCGGGCCGCCGGTCCCCAGCGTCCGCGCGGGGCACTGGTTGCACGCACCGGCTCCGCTTCCCGTCGCAAGAGCCGCCGAGAGAGAGAGAGAGCGGATGTAAGGTTAGGGGAGAGGCGCGCGCGCGCACGCACTGCTGGCGGCGGTGGCAGCGACGCTCGGCAGCAGCTCTTTGAGGTTAAAAGCCCGCGTAGAGGCGCGCGTCGGCGTGCGGGGCCGCGCGGGCCCGGCCCGGGCGCCCGCCTCCCCGGGCCGTCCACGTAAGCGTCCGGTCGGCACGTACCTGCGAAGTTCTCGTCGACCTCCTCGTCGGACGCCATTCTCGGGGCGGCGTTGTAGCGCTGCTGGTGGTGCTACTGCTGCTGTGGCTGTTGCTGCTGCTGCCACGCTCGGCTGCGGCGGCGGTGGCCGCGCGGGCCCGGGTGTCCTCTCGCCCGGCTGCTCGCCTATCCTCGGTCTCTCGGTCAGGGCCGCACACGCGCCCGCGCGCGCACGAGACTCGTTGCTTGTACTCGCAGCTGCTGCGACGGCAGCAGCGGCTCACGCCGTGATCGGGATCCGGGGCTGCTGGCGACGTCGACCGCAGCAGCAGCCTCGTCGGGAAACGTCGTCCGGCTGGAAAGCGGCTGATGCGGCGGCATCAATGCTCTCCCGCTCACTCGTCGGCGTTGCCTCTCTCACTCTCTCTGCTGCTACTGCCGCTCTCTGCTGCTACCACGAGCGCGCCGCGCTTACACTGCCGCCGCCGCCGCCGCCGCTCTTTGCCACTCTTGCTCCACACAGACGCACACCACACGACACCGGCACTCTCTTCGTCTCTCTTTTTCTCTCTCTCGAGCGCCCCCCTCGTCCAGGACGCACACTACACCGTCCTCGGCGAACGTAGAGTCACACCCACACACACAGACGTAAGCGGCGTCTATATGCGCCGGCTGCCGCTCTCTTTTCCTCCCGCGCGCGCGTACCGCCGGACGCCGGGCCACGCTCTCGCTCGCTCCTTTCGCTTTTTCCTGCTCCTCTCCCCCCGGCCGGCCCCCCTTCATCCCCTTGGCCGCACACTTGCCGTGTCCTTCTTCTCCGACTATGCTCCGCAATTTTCTTTCTCTTTCTCTCTCTCTCTCTCTCTCTCTCTCTCGCCCACGGACGAGCGAAAGAGACAACGACTTACGACGTACACACGTATATAGGTGTACCTACGCTGTGCACATAGCTATACGTAGGTGTACGTCACTTTTTTCCGCGTGTACAACGGCAAAGAGAGAAAGAGATGCAGAGACGGAGGGTATCTATATCCTCGCGGCGTGCCTTCACAATCGCCGTGCAAGAGAGAGAAAACTCTCTCGGTAGCCGCGCCGCGCGCTCTCGGATGCACGTAAAGCCCCTTCTCCCCCTGGCCTACAGCAGGTCTCTCTCTCGTAGCATCGTCGCATCCGAACAACATAGCCGGTCCGCGCTACCGAGTCCAGGGCTAACCTCGGCGGAGAGAGGAACAGACACCACCAGCTCTCTCATTTTCTCTCTTTCTCTCTCTCTCTCCTTCTGTTTCTCTTTCTCTCTCCTCTCGCACCTACCCCCCTTGGCCCGAGCGCGACTTCTTCTCCAGAATCGTATGCTCCGTCTCTTTCCCACGCGCGCAAAATTATACGCGATCCCTCTTACGCTCCGTCCTCTCGTTTTCTCTCTCAGTCAGTCTCTCTTTCTCTTCTTCTCTGTCGCGCGCGCGCATACACTTTTCCGTTCGTCGGCGCGAGTCGCTCTCATCTCTCTCTCCCTCTTTTTCGTTCTCCTTCTCTTCATTATAAGCGAGCGCGTTATAGCTCCGTCTTTCTCGCCAGCCAGACTTTTCTCCCCTAATTCTTTTTTTTCTCCTCTTTCTTTTTTAAGCCTCCAGCGTCGCGTGCGGGGGTAGCAGCAAGTACAGTTCTCTTTCCCTTTTCCATATACACATATAGCCGCCTAGAGAGCACTTGATCCGCCGCGTCCGGGCGCGAATGCTCGCAGAGAGAGAAGGCTGATCATCGGCTTGCAAATTTCGACGACTTTCCCGGCGTACTCTCTGTCATCAGGCGTATCTTTATGAGCGATACCGCGCCCGCAAGACGAACGCGCTTCTCTCTATTTTCTCACCTGCAAACTGTACGGTACCTTTGCAAGCTGCACGCGAGCTGTTGGCACCGGAAACATCGGGGCGAGGGGGAGGGCCGGGGTCGGGAGGGATAGTATCGCGCGTGGAAAGCCGGCACTGATCCTTTCGAAATTTATTTGCCTATAGGCTAGTTGCACATGTGTGCGTGCCGGGGGGCCAGCTCTGTACGTGTATGTGCGCCTCGTCTCGTTGGGAATGCGAAGGATACGCGCGCCGGCAACGGTACGCGAGAGCTGCACACTTGCGAAATGCCGCGTGCGCTTATATCTCGTTATGCGCGGCTTTTTTCTTTCATTTCGCTTATGGCTTAAGGGACAGTCTAATCTTGCCGTTGTTCATTGCGACTTAATTTTGTTCGGGGCACCGGAGTAATAGGTATAGGTGCAAGTGCTGCGTTAAACGATGCGCCAATTTTGCCGCTGTCCGTGCACTCGTGTGCGAACAACTGCGCGAGATTGAGATACGCCCATTGATTACGGTGGGCTATATGCAGCCAATAGGTGATTTTCGAATAAAATCGGGATTTGCCAGCTCGAGATGCTGCTCTCGAGAGAAGTAGCGAGAGCTAATTGCATTTGCGAACAAAGTTAGGCGAGCTGAGACATTTCGCCGTCGAGTGCAAGATTAACCGCACGGATGCGGTTCATTAAAAGATAAAAATATACGTGCGCAGTTTGTTGACCTAGCCCCGCTCCCTCTCCTGCTCTCCGATCTCATGAATTACTTTGTCTCTGCTGAATTAAAAATCGCATCGCCGTAAGCTCCTATTTTTCTCAGTTTTTCTCCATTCTTTTTTTCCGCGACACACTGCTCACACACACACACACACACGACTGTGTACTGTAATATTTGTGCGTCTATACGCGCTGGTCATTTTCGTTTTTGCATGCGGCTCGATATTACGGGCTCGCGCGCTCCAGGCTATAATATTTGCGCAACGAGCAGGAAAATTCATAATTATATAATTCGTGGCGTTTTATCTCGCGGTATACATTTGCAATAGACGCATATATCTAAGCGCGTATCTACAGTCTAAATCTCTCTCTCTCCGTACGTGCCATAGCGCAGAGAGACCTTGAATTCGAAATGACATCGAATGCAACATTTCACGCGGATACATAAGCCGCACGGGCTCATTCTCACCTACATGTTCTCACGTAAATACTTTTAATAAACGCCCCATCTAATGTCACTCTGCATGCGTAATTCTTACTCAAGCGAGTCGATCGACCAAATTAAAATAAGATTCACCGAATCAACAGAATGTCACTTGAGCCTCATTAGCGACGAGTTAACCGAGTTTACCCGAATTAAAACATTTGCCATCACTTGACGCGTAGAAGCTAAAACACTTTCACCGAGAGCTCAAACAAAGCAGAAAACACTCCGACAGTTCATTTCCCAGCGGTAATCTCCTCGAAAAACCCTGCTTAATTGCAAGAATGGGAAAGCTCACTTTTCCAACGCGGTGGGAACCGACAGAGGAGAGAGTAAGTGCGAATAGGGCAACCTGCGACGAATTGGCGCAGGTCTACACTAGCCGGACGTAAAGTATAAGCCCTGTAACGATGAGCGCTCGGGCCGAGGCCGGGCCAGCCGCGAAAGAGTCCCTCTGTCTCTCCGCGAAAATGAAAATCAATACGCATAAAAGGCTCCTCATCTGGCCGAGAGACACGCTTGTAAAGTCCTGCTTCTCCTACTGCCGCTGTAGTGGGAGTAGAGCATTGCCGGGGCTGAGGGCCGAGGGAAGGGGGGCTCCGGTTCTTCTTGGAAAAAGAAAAACGCCCTGCTTCCCCGATCCTCGTCCTCATCTTCGGCATCCTCTCCCTCCCCCCCCCTGGCCGCTCCAACCACTCTCGTCTCGCCGCCGCCGACCGCTCATTCGGCCCTCTCTCATTCTCGGTGTACATGCCGATTTCGTCTCGCTTCTGCCCCAGGCGTCCTCCATATCCCTCCCTTCTTTCCTCTTCTCTCCTCCACCCCCTCCCCCAGCTCATCGCCCCAATCCTCATCTACCCCTGCGATAGGGGCGTGTAACGAGAGGGAAATCTGCGCTGCCCTGCGCGCGCCCCCACCCGCCACCCGTTCAAGAGAAAGACAGATAAAACTTGCGCACATGTAAATGCGCCCTCCTCGACCCTCTGCTGCGAAATGAGACTAGGGGAAGGGCAAGAGACGGCCAAGGGGAAAAACACACAGGATGATGTATTGCGCGAGGAAAATTTCGAGCAAGGAGTAGTGGGAAAGGCAAAGGGAGGGGCCAAAGCACTCCTCTCTCCCTCTGTCTCTCTACTCGAGCAATGGCTATATGACCGAGACAATGAGAACTGTACACGCGAGATGGGATGAAGGTACTCAATCCTCATGGCGACCGATATCGGATGCAATTTTCACATGCAAAAGTTTAATACGATTTCGCGGGAAATTTTGAATAAGATTTTAACAAGATTTTGTAGAGCGATGGGAGTTAGATTCAAAAGGCGATTATAATATATTAATTATATCTATTTTATTGTTCACAATAAAATTTTGTATTATTGTTAAATAGGACTCATTTGTTTTGCATTACTTTTTATCTTAATTTTAAACATTGCGATTTTCAAGCGATCATTCGAAAACTGTACGAGCTTAGAATTTAACAAAGTCTCATTAGACAAGAGCTTGCAGCGGAAAAGCATCATTGCATCTATGCTCGATTCAGTTTTTCGTCTGATTTTCATAAATACAATTTTTTACTTAATCACACGATTTCACAATTAGTATGCGATTCATCAAAAGCAAACGGTAATTTATATTATGGAAGAATACATGTTTGCGATGAAATGTTTTTACTACAGCATTGCGAATTCTTAGGATTGATTACAAACGTTCACGCTGTTTGCAATGAACATTTTGTTAAAAAAATATTTTTTAATTTTTGATGAAACACTTTTTTCTTTGAAAGCATATATACCTGCTTATATATATTTATATATGTATATATATTTTATAATCTCTTTAGAATTTAAATATTAATTATATTAATTATATCATTCTGGTGTGCATAAAGTTTTAGCTTACAGTTATTCATTTGTATTATTACAAATTATAAATTAAAATTACAATTATATAGAAAATAAAGTTTATTTTAAAATCCTCATTAATTTGTACAATTCACAAAAAATTTCGCAGACAAAAGATATTTTATCACTAATGTCTAATAGGAATGTTTTTTGCTTTTAAATTAAAGCTTTTTATAGAGCAAGTTGAGTTAACAAGCTCAAAAACTTATTACTAAATATTGTTTGTTCATACAATAATACTCTTAATTAAACATTCTATATAGTTTCAGATTTTATATTATATATTTGTATCCTCTGTCAACAAAGTTATGTTGACTTGTTCTCTATGTTTTATTTTCATTGTTTATGTTCCACATTAGATAATTTACAATTAGGATATCAATAGTTAAAAGGAGCTTGGAAGCACCTGGCCTCAGACTATTTGCATTTCTGTTACATATGAGATTGTTCTCAGTTATCCTTTTTATGTGAACAATTTGACTATTTTCAAAAATGGCATATTTAAGTATTTTTGCTGTAAATTATAAATATTAAAATTTTTTTAACTTGCCTCATTTACTTATCAAATGTATTAAGTTGACAGCAGAATACTGTTATTATTCTGTTATTAACTTTATACATTTTATAAAGTGTAGATATAACAATCATAAAGGCAAAATTTTTTAATAAAACGTTTCAGTAGGACGTTTCGTTAATAATCCGTTAGCCTCTTCAATTTTAGTACTTAGCAATCGGTAATAATATTTGTTACCCACTTGTCCTTCCTTCAGTATTTAAATTTCTTTCAAGAGGCCAACATATAAGACAGATAAGCACTGTATTTTATTAAAAAATGTTTGCTTTTGCATCTACACAGTACAAAATAAGAAGCGGAAAAAATTATCTAAATTTAGACATAATTCTAAAATATAAAGCTCTTATTTTTCAATTAAAATGAGTAAATTAAAAACGTTTTCAAAGTTATTAGTTAAAATTCACAGCAATATACTCATTATTACAACACAAAAGGTGTAGTCCTTTGTTTAACTGTAATATGTATAACTATGTTAAAACAAAGCAGGCTTCTTTCAGATTAGAAGATTATTCTGATTATATATTATTAAAGAAATAAAGTCGACACATTAATTAGTTATATAAAAATTCTAGCATATTAATGTGTGAATATATATGTACACGTGGTACCGCACAATTATGAGTTTCACAAAAGCATATAGAAGTGTTTGAAGTGAATTAGATTTCTTTGAATAATACAGATTCTTAGAAGAAGTTTAGCTTGTTATTTAATTATTGAAAGAGTATTGTCCAATAGCAATTATAATTACTTCTCGATCCACAAATACTCGATAATGTAATAGTTCAGGAACATCAATACAAGAATTAACTATTAACAAACTACACTTTTATCACAAATATTGTTTTGAAAAATTTATCAATCATTAAAAGTATAGTTGATATTTTTAAATTATTAGATTTATCAAATTATCTAATAAGTTTTTAAATGTTTTTAAAAGAATGGTCAAATTGATTTAGAAGAAAAATATGGTGAATCGAGAACAGATATTATTCAACCTAATTGGAAATTTTTCTAAAATTGTTATTGATATATGTACATGTGCATACATTAATATATACACACAAGAGTATATTTATAGACTTGACAGTTTTTAACGATAACGAAATCAACCTTGGGACGGAAACTTTGTGACATTTTACTCAACCATAATCAACATTGAGTGTACTCAATCCCTTTTTCTTAATTGCTTCAGCAACAGCTCTATCTAGGAAGTCCTGTTGATGATCAGTATCATAGTTGTTATCCACCCAGTCACCTATTAATATTAATTTTTGTAAATTTCATATTTAAAAGTGTAATAAATAAATAAGTTAAAGTTACCTTCATCACTAGTACTGTCATTATTTAAACTAGCTATGAACGAAGTTTCCGATGCCACAGTGGCCACAGATGTTACAGATGCATTCTGTGCATTTTGAATAAGATTAACTACTCTTTCATCTCTAAGAGAAGGTAGTTGACTTAGATTAGAAGAACAAATTAAGCCATGGTTACGTATAGCTTCTGAAATAGCTGTATCTTCCACTCTATCACCTCGAAACAGACAATACGAAGGATCTTGAAAACTGTAGGGAGGATATCTTGAATGTTCTTCTATAACACGATTAATGGTATTATCCATAAAACTCCTGATCACTTGGCAAATTTGCCAACATCTTAATTTTTCCCTTGCACGCCTATCCTCTTCTTCAACAACAACTTCTTCGGAATTTTCAGAATCCTAAAAAAAGTTTAAATATTTTAATTAATATTATCTACGAAAATTTGTGCAATTTATGTTCCAAAGAAAGAATATTATTAATTAATTAGTTTTTGCAAGTTCTTTATTAATTTTATATAATTTTAATTTATTCACATAACGGTCATTTAAATGCGTAAGTAATTGACTTTAGCGCCATGTAAACAACACTACATCATCAGCTGTTGCTCATTTGTTTTCAAAAATAAATAGGTTAATAATACGATGCAACAATTATAACCTTTTTCATTGTAGCCCCAAAGTTATAAAAATGACCGATCGTCCCTTGTTTTGCTCCCAGTCAATCCTCTCGTCTGCTCAATACACAATTTCATAGAATTTTCGCGGAAAAAAACCCAGCGAAATTCGTTGATTAAAGAGCCAGTGTTTACAAACAAGACTAATTAGTCGAGTTAATTACGAGCGCCAAGCCGGCGAGAGAGGAAAGTCGCGCGCGGCTGCAGTAGTGACTGAAAGCTTAGATCGAATTGCTGGAGCTCGAGGAAAGGCGAAGAGGGCATCTAAAGTGCCAGGGTGCGGAACAAAGGGAAGAAGAGCGAGGAAGCGACGCGAGAAGGGAGTTCTCGCTCTCACTCACCGCGGCTTGAGACTCGGGCTCGAGGCAGGCCTCCGGAAGCGACTGGTTCGAGCCAAGTCGTTGGCGCTTTGCCGGGCCGGGCTTCTCGCGCTCTTCGGTGTCCGGCCTCTCGGTATCCGTCGCCATGGCCCATCTACGGGGGGTGGCCTCGACGCGCTTTTCTAAAGGAGCTAAGAGCCAGCGGAACGAGAGAGGGAGAGATGCGTGTCTCTGAGGAAAGCTGCTCTCTCGCTCTCACGGCGGGCTCAAGCAGAAGATCGCGGAGCCCCGGGCCTGGGCCGAGTCCGAAAGCCGAGGCCTCCCGGAGATGGGCTGCTTGCCGGGCAAGCCTGACATCGCCTGCCTCCTCGTCCTCTCGGCGGCCAAGGGGAGCCTGCTGCCCCCGCTGTATGTGACAGTGCTTTCAAAATGGCGAGCTATGCGGCTCTCGCTGCTACTGCTTCTGACTTCTCTCGCGCGCGCTCCCACCGCTGCGCGCGTCAGCCCGCGAGAACCGACGCTCAAGGCTTATTTCTCTCTTGCTCCTTCCCTCGCGCTTTATATCCTTCTTTCTTACTCTTTTGCGGATACACCGCTGTATATGCGAATAGTGTCACACACGCGCAGTGCACACGTATGCGTAAGCGCAAACTCGCGACCTCGATTTAGCAGCAGAGCCGTAATACTTACCGATGGAATTCCATTCGGCCGCGATCGTTTATCGTGCGCATATATAACAGAAATATTGTCGATCTTTATGTTGACAGTGACATTTTATAACACGATAACACACACACACACCTTCCCCGGCAATTTCAATCGAACTCCTTGAAAAGAAGCTTTAAATGCCTCGCAACTCTATCACTGATATCTGTACAGCTCGATGATTTTTATTGACTTTTAATTTAACATTAATTTAATATAACTTTCAAACAATTGTTGTAGGATCATTACTAGAATACAATGAGTTGTTCGAAGATCCATCAAAGTCGTTACAATATTAGCACCAATTATTTAAAAAAAAATTCAATTACTCTAAAATTCCAAAAATAAATGTTTGTAGTCGAATCGTAGAAATAAACTTAATTATTCTACATCACGCAGATGAAGCCCCAACTGTTGCTCACAACTCTCCATCCTATCTGATTAAATGAGTCTAGAGTTCACCTGATAAAGCAATACTTAGCAGAGCAGCAACTATTCAATCAGTCTACTCACCGGTCTTCCAAGTACTCGGGGTCAAACAATTTAAACGGCGGCGACTCGGCAACGGAGCGCGCCGCGCGCGCGAGAGAGAGAGAGCGCGGCCCCGCGGTCGCAGAAATTGCTGCAGACGGCAGAGCCGAGGCGAGGCCATAAAGACAAGTACACGCGCGCAACCTTTCCTCGCTTCCGGAGTCGTGCGCGAGAGCGAGCAGCGCCACGAGTCCACCA
Source organism: Anagyrus pseudococci (assembly GCA_030522585.1). Lineage (NCBI taxonomy): Eukaryota > Metazoa > Arthropoda > Insecta > Hymenoptera > Encyrtidae > Anagyrus > Anagyrus pseudococci. The sequence goes on from JAPYYQ010000054.1 coordinate 101,694, forward strand.
GGGTACACGCGACGCCGGCACCGGCCTCGCCATGGCCGACTGCGGCAGCTACATCAGGAGCCTCTACCCTACGATCGACGACGAGCTCTACCAGTATGTCCAAGGTGAGTCTGCCCTGCTTAACCTCCAAACCGGAGCGCGCGCGTGTCTACCATCAACCCGACACCCATCCACCCGCTCTCCCCTCGATCCAGCCTTCCGACCAACGTGCTCTTGCTCCACTACAATCCCAGACTTATCGTCCTGAGACTTGCACTAGACTATTCGAGCTTCTGCGCGCACGCTTTTCCGACGTCTTCTGCTTGTTGACATGTTCAAAATTCATGACAATCTGTTGCAATAGCCTTGATTTTTCTGCGGGGCTTCGCGGTTTCGCTCGCTTTCAGACAATCGTTCGGCCCTATATGTAGGCCAGATGTAGAACTATTGTTTACCATGAGCAATTACATTGAAGCTCGAAATGCATAGGATTTAAAAAATGACAAAGCTTGCGGATCGTCGCTTTCGCAAAGTCGTTGATGATATGCAATGGTTTAAGGTATATTGAGCAGCTCCAAGGATGACTTTGAAGATGCAGACGAAGTGTATGAGGCAATTGGTCAAGTTTTGCACGAGGTGGAGAACAAGTCGGAGAACGAGGTTAGGTAAGTTCAATTGCATTTTGATCACTTTTAAATAGGATTAATAGCTTTCTCATGAATATGGGTAGTTGGCGTTTGATTGAATGAATAATGATCATTCTCTTGTATACGATAGGCAAATATGCAGGGATTTGCTGGACATGTTAAAAGGTGGCACAAAAGGCCTGGTGAATCGATACAATGTTGTAAACAAAGTTTTAAGTGCACCAATCCATATGGGTTCTATGACTGCCAGTTTGGACGAAGCTGTAGATGACATAAAAAGTATATGGGTCTCAACTAGAGATGACATGTCAGTAAGTATCTCAATTTTTTTAATTTTAATTATAGGATTTGCCATGCTGCAAATTGTAAAAATTTTGTTTTTTTTCCAGAAAGTGGATGCTAAAAAATTAGAAAAAGCTGAAGCCAAATTGAAGCAGAAGCAGGAGACCCGTAACAGTGACACAAATTCTGCCAAAAGTAATGGTGCTTTACCACAATTAGAGACTGCTACTGTCAGTCAAGTTATTAGTAAAAAAGACAATAAATTAGAAGCTAAGGGAGGTACAAATAGGACAAATGATGTTAGGATAGAAAATTTTGATGTAGCATATGGAGATAGGATACTTTTACAAGGAGCTGACTTGGTGTTAGCTTTTGGAAGACGATACGGTTTTGTAGGGCGCAATGGTCTCGGCAAAACTACGTTATTGAGGATGATATCAAGGTTAGTAAACAAAGCACGATTTCAAAATATTTATACACTTTTGTAAAAATTCGTAAAATATCTCATTTCCTAATTGACAAAGAATTTTGCTAAAATAAGTATCATTTTCTATTAGTAAACAATTGCAAATACCATCGCACATACGAGTTTTGCATGTGGAACAAGAAGTAGCTGGTGATGAAACATCTGCCCTTGAATCGGTCTTACAATCAGATGAGGAGCGTTGTGCGCTTTTAAAACGCGAAGCAGAACTACAGGCAGCAATAGAAAGAGAAGGCAAGGGCAATGATGCTTTAGGCGAGGAATTGGGTAAGCTTTATACTTGTATTTTGTTCTTGAACTTCAATTGAATTTTAAAGTTAACGAATTCTAATAACTCAATTTTATTCAACTGCAGCAAAGGTTTTTGAAGCCATGCAGATGGCAGAGGTAGAAAAGGCACCAGCTCGTGCAAGTACGATACTTTCGGGTCTCGGTTTTTCAGTAGAGCGACAGAGTTGGCCAACCAAAGCTTTCTCAGGTGGTTGGCGTATGAGGCTTGCACTGGCTCGCGCGCTGTTCTCTAAGCCGGACCTTTTACTACTTGATGAACCTACTAACATGTTGGACATAAAAGCTATTCTTTGGCTTGAACGCTATCTTCAATCTTGGCCCACCACTCTCCTGGTTGTTTCTCACGACCGCAATTTCCTCGATGCTGTAAGAACTTTTTTTTTCGTATTGTTGTAATATGTTAAATTAACGATAAGATTGTCTGTTTTCCGTTTAAATTAGGTTCCTACCGACATTTTATATCTGAAAGGACAGAAAATTGAATCCTATCACGGTAACTATGAACAATTCGCAAAAACGAAGGATGAGCGTGAAAAGAATCAGCAACGAGAATTCGAAGCCCAGCAAGCTAAACGAGCTCATGTGCAGGAATTCATTGATCGTTTTCGTTATAATGCTAATCGTGCCTCTAGTGTACAAAGTAAAATAAAAATGCTTGATAAACTGTAAGTATTATTGGTTATTAACAAAATGCTGCAAATGTAAATAATGCAATATTGATAAATGGACTATGATTGTAGGCCAGAACTTAAGGCTGTGGAGAAAGAAAGTGAAGTGACACTCCGATTCCCAGAAGTTGAAGCGCTGAATCCACCGATTCTTCAAGTCAGTGAAGCATCGTTCCGTTACCCCAATAGTAAGGACTTCATTTTTACGAATGTGAATTTGAGCGCAGACTTGCAGTCGCGCATCTGTATTGTTGGAGAAAATGGTGCTGGTAAGACGACGCTGTTAAAAATGATAACGAACTCACTAAGCCCGACCCACGGCACGGTGCACACGCACCGAAATCTCAAGTTCGGTTATTTCAGTCAGCATCACGTTGACCAACTCGATCTTAGAGTATGTCCAGTTGAATTGTTGCAGAATCATTTTCCAGGTAAATATACTCGAAAGAAAAATTTAGAAATACCGCGTTGAATCTGTGAAATTATCGCTGTTTTCTACTAGGTAAACCTATTGAAGAGTACCGAAGGATGTTGGGTAGTTTTGGAATTACTGGAGATTTGGCTTTGCAAACGATTCATTCATTATCGGGAGGTCAAAAATCCAGAGTTGCTTTTGCGCTCATGTGTGCCGCGATGCCTAATTTTTACGTATTGGATGAACCTACGAACCATTTAGATATTGAGTCAATTGAAGCTTTGGGTAAAGCGATTAACAGCTGTCAGGTTGGTTATAAAAGAAACCTTAATATTATAATTACAGAACAGAAAATTCAAAATTTATGTTAACTTAATTAATTTGTGATTGTACAATTTTAGGCTGGTGTAATTTTGGTATCTCACGACGAAAGGCTAATACGAATGGTTTGCAAAGAACTGTGGGTTTGTGGTGGTGGTTCTGTAAACTGCATAGAAGGAGGTTTTGACGAGTATCGTAAAATTATTGAAAAGGAGCTCGAGGCGTAAACGTTTCTCACGCTTTCTTCACACATTCGTTTTCTGTACATTTAATTTAATAAAAATCGACGATTATTATACATAATAATATTTTTTTAACGTCCTTTTTCCTAAAAAATTAGAAAATTATAAATAAAAAAAAATAAAGTAAATTTTAAATTATTAACATTATACATTAATTATTAGTATTTTAACTAACATTATTTTTATTATTATTAGCAATAATTACATTTTGGCAATTTTTCATTACAATTTTTCATGCCATAAATCAATTCTTAGCTAAACTTTCCATAGGAAAAATCTTTTTTCCAGCACTGCTTACATTTTTCAATAGAACACTATCAGCGGTGCCAGAAAAACTTTTCAAACAATAATAATATTTTCATTTACAATATTTAACGTAATTTTTTGAAAATAAGTTTTTCCTGGCGCCGATGATCGTTTGCGATAATTGGGAAAGGGAGAGCGGAGATAGACTTTAAACTAAGTCGTTCATGGCGCTAACATAGAAACTTTATATATCTCTATCACAATAATCTGATAACGCAACTGTTTGACAAATAAAAGCCACAAGCAACTCACGACTTTCTATATTGATAAATGTATGCTAAAATTAGGTCATTCGGTTCCGATCACTTTTACCAAAAGCTACATCATTCATCCGAGGCTGGAAATTCTGGTTAAAGAAAATTGCTTTTCTTACAAGTATGTGTATACATTGCTCATTATTCATTGAGGATTGAAAATTATCAAAGTATCGATAAAATTGTGATGATCTCTCGACATTAATATCTTACACTTTTCAACAGCAGTATATAAATTTAATAGTTTAATATTTAACAAACATTTACTAAGCTGCAAAAACAGATACAATGTTTTTTAAAACAAGACGATAAAATTCAATTAACTCGTTAAGTGATATGTTGTAACTATTAGTCGAAACGAAAGATAACGGTTAAAATAATGATAATACTAAAAACTTGAAGATTATCACAATTTATTTCTTTGAGTGATTATCATTCCTTAAGTGTGATTATTTTCCTAAACAAATGAAAGTTTAAAGGCCCGCTACCAAAATATTTTACGAATGACTTGCTAGTGTTATTTTTATCTATTCACCTTCTCAAATCATATTATTTATATATACTGAATGAAAAAAAGAAATTAAATATTTTGGTAATTTTCATTTCATTTCCCGATAATCGGCAACAAATGCGCTCTTTTATTACACTTTTTATATAGAGTTCACCTATTTTTTCGAAAATTTACGATTGCACTGCAACCTTGTATACGCAGTAATTACAAGTTAATACAAAATTAATACAAAAGATTATTCCAAGGAAGTTCAATGATTTAGTCTTATATACGCTTTTAAGTTATAACGCAAAGTAAATTTAAAACTAATATTAATGCTCTTTTTTTCTTGTTGTCTTTGTAAAAATGTGTAAAATTAACTCGATATATTAATAAAATTATTAAAGACGTATCAAAGTAATAAGCGTCGGCAAACTTTGAAAAATCAGGTGACTCATAATTCTTAAATAGGGTCGTCGGTTCTATAAACTTCGGAATTGCCGCGGGGAGGAGGCGCGTTTTTATATTTCTTTATTTTTTTGACGAAAATCATCGACTAATCATCCTGGCTAACGATTACCAGGTACAATTGTTTTGTTCGACGCAACGTATAGTGACACGCTTCAATTTTCTATTTGCTACTTTTCTAATTTTTCTCATTTTTTTTCGTTACCGTAGCCGTGTGATTCGAGTTCAAGTCTTTTTCCAAATCGTCAACATTTCTGACTTTTGTGCTGGACTAGCTTAAAGGCTTGAGTTACTTAAAATTATGCATTTCAGCGGATGCACTCCGAATTAAGCATCTCTCTCAACAATCCACCGATTTTTAACAATATTAATTTTCATCCGACAACATGCCATTCGCTTTATCGGTCCAATTAAAATTTCCCAACCCTATACAACACGTACACATCTCCATCATCGTTGTCGTCGCGTCGTTAAAAATCTGAAGGAACTCGAACTTTCGTCTCTAAAGCCTAAAATAAATAACCGCATAATGCACAGATCACGTAGAGGTCGTGAAATTGGGGGGAAAAAAATAAAAATAAAAAAAAAGGCGAGAAAAATAGAATCGACCTCGTGTCCAAGCGCGATGAAGTAGTCTCGAGCCAGCCAGCCAGCCAGCGACAAAAACCAGAGAAAACCAGTGAGTGAGCTACGGCTGGAGAGCCGGCGGAAAATAATTGCACTCTCTAGAATCGAGGAGCTACTGCGATATCTCAACAACAACAACACACGCTCATATGCGAATGTGCGAGAATGTGGGTAGGGGGGGGGGGCGGGGCGGGGGGATAGTGAGAGGGTGCGGGGGGGGGGGCGGAGCGGCACTTCGGAGTTCTCGTACACACTGCAGTGCGGTCTCGGCGCAATCTCGGCGTCCTCTTGTTCCCAGCAACAGCAGCAGTAGTTTTCAGTGCTCCGCGCGATGCGCCCGAGAGGGGGCTCGTAGAGGGGGTGGGTGGGCGCCTGAGAGGCTGTAGGGCCTAGCAGGCCGAGGGCGGCCCGTCGGGGCTGGGGGGCTCGCCGCGCCATCCGACGAAGCACGAGAGCAGCCCGCCCAGACAAGAGCCCAGCCGCCCTTAGCAGGCCGAGGAGGCGGCATTGTGTTGCTGCTGCTGCCGCCACTGCTGCTGAGCTTGGGCAGGCTGCTGCCGGTTGCTGGGCGAGTGGAGCGCGCCGCCCGCGTTGGATACCGAGCGCTGGGGCGGCATCGGGGCCTGCTGCTTCGCTGCTGCGGCTTGAGGGAAAACAAAACAATGGCAACGTTTACTACTCGCGCTTTTCTGTCGTCGTGTTTGCGGCTAGTCATGGTAGTCGGTGCAGTCGTAGAGTTTAGGTAGTCGTGGTCGAGGAGTTAGCGGCCCTGAGCTAAGGGTTGGGCGGCTCGCATGCGGGAGCTGTCAGTAGTGCTGTGCGGCCTGGCTGGTTGAGTCGGCGGCGGCGACGACGGCTGCATGCTCGCGTATACGCCGCGCCGGCCTCTGTTCCAGCCGGTTGTTAGACATTGTTAATTGCGCTCCGCTGGCCTGGTGCGTTAGTCAAAGCCGGCTGCGATGCGGGGAAAGAGAAAGCCGTGCGACACACACACACACTCTGCGCTTTGCAGCGCTGCAGAATTGTTAGATCCCCATGTGCTGGCGACGTTTTTTTAGTGCAGTTAGGGCAGCTGCTCGCTTTCCTCGCTGCTGCTTGCTGCGGCTTTTCAGTTCGTGCAATCGTACTTAGTTTACTCAGCGGTTACGTTCACAGTATACTTAGAGATGCATTAAAGTACTGACGGTGCTAATTGCGCGGTGAGGTGCACAACGAAAAACCTTCTTATTCAGACACCATGCTAGGGCCACATGCAACACACACTGACTAGATTATCTAGAATTTAACAAAGTACCAACGCATGGTACTTCAAACGCAGAGCTTTTCATTGTTAGATTTTCTGCAATTTATAATAGCGTTAATTTTTCAACATAACAAGAAATGAAATTCATTAGTTTTGCGTGCATTTCGAAAACTGCCAATTATTGTTAATTAGTCAATTAGTTCCAAAAATTATTTTCTTTTCGTAAAAAAACACGATAATTGACATAGGAAAAGTGTAGTGCAAACATTGATCTAGATAGTACATGCAATTATGCATATCAGTTGAAAAAAAATTATAAACGGAAATAACGGCATTCATGCGTCTCTTAATTATATGATCACTACACTTTTTTTAGATCAAAAAGCAAAAAATTTCTAGGCATCACCTTCCAAAAGCATCATATAAGCTTATTAAAAAAACAAACTAGAAAAATGTTTAATGTGAAATTCATGTCAAACATTGTTAATATGTTATTAAAATAGTCAAGAAAAAAACTTATAAAACTAAAAAACAAAAGTATTAGTAAAATTATCTAACATATTTTACAGGTGCTTACAATAAATAAAACAAGTTAATATCCATGTGCCTCGATCACCAAGAATAACGCCGCATCTTCACCTTCCTACTAATCTAGGCTTGAAAAATGACTCAACCATATGGAAACGACTATTTACATAGATTTAAATCTAAGATTGTTAGAATAATGTTCTTTCCATTGCACCTCATAAATTTCACATTAAACCGTTTTACAATGAAATAACCAACGAAGAAGAAGAAGGTGTTATAGAAATAAGGTAATTGAAAAAAGAGAATAATGCAATAATCAATCATCGAAGTAGGAGGACTGCCTACGTAGGGCAAAATTCAACAATCCCCCATAGGCACGTGCGTTGTCGTCGTGCTCACCGGTTTTGCTGTTGTAGACCTTGGGCAGATTGCAGAATCGATCAGGTGCCGGGAAGTTAGCAATCGAATGGAACATATCGGCGAATCGCGCCTCAAACTCCGCGGGTCCGAGGCCGTTGCGGTGAGACTGAAGCGACTGGCCGCGGGTCGGGGGCGTTGGAGGCGGCGGAACGGGGGGCGCCTGCCTCGTCGAGCTCGCCGTGGCTGCCGCCGGCTGGGCTCCACCCGCGGCCGAGACCGTGCGATGGGGCAGCGGCGGCGGAGGCGGAGGCATCGAGGGGGCCCGGGCGGGGGGCGGAGGCGCAACCCTCGTGATCGTTGGGGCCCCGTTGCTGCCGGCGCTCGGAGCTCGCGACGTCGGAGGCGAGGGCGGCCGCGCCTGGGGAGGCCTCAGCACTCGCGTTGCCATCGGCCTCTGCATCGGCTCGTTCAGGCAGTCCTGAGATTGGTGTAGCGACGGCGGCGTCGGTGCCAACACCGGCGGCGAACGTGGTATCCGCATGCTCTGTGCTCTGCGAACAGGAAGAAGCCATCGTTGTTTTACTTTCACGAGCAACTCTGATTATTATTTATCTCCAGCATGCTTTTGATTTTTCTTGTTTTAAAAACAACCGCCGCTTGTTTATATAATCGAGTGAGGAATTTCAATCTTTGTTCAAGTATTCAACTACATAAATGCATCAATTTTGCAGATTGATATACAACATTTTGATTCAATTAAGTAAAAAAATTAATTTTACCATTTTTGCAAGTCATTCTTAACAGCTAGTTTACATGTGTTCATTTTTTATTACAAAGTTGACTTAATATTAGTAAATAAAATGTTTAGAAGAAAATCGCAGTACTCAAACTGTTGTTATACTTGAAAACCTATTTTTCTTTGATAATATAGTTATATTTGATTCTTGTCTCTTTATTGCAATTGTAGAAAAAAAATTTTAAATAAGAACTTCTTTTATATTAACATTATTCAAAACATCTAGTTTGAGAACTGTAAGCAATAAAGATGAATCAGAACCATTATCATCTCTTATTAGACAAGATTTTATCAACACTTTCTTAATTAGTCATATGTTTCTTTTCAAAGCAGTCTAATGTCTATCAAATAGGAATCTTTTTTTTAAATATTACAGTACTCCTAAAAGTTAGATTTTTAAAAATATACTTTATATGAAAGTCTGTAACATTTAACATTAATAATGTTTTTGTTAGTTTATATATAAATTTTGTAAACTTTTAATAAATGTAAATAACTTGTTTCTTAAAATAATTTATTTTGAAAAAATTATTCTAAAACTTATGTTTGAAGTAATGTAAAAAAGTTTGAGGCCATAGAAGGTAATAGAGAATATGAGAACAGGGTCAATTACAATAGGATTTCAACACATGTTTATTCAATTGTCATGTTCTCATGTAAAACTTCTTGTACTACTAAATGTTAAAAATATTAAATGTGCAAGAGATTTAAAATTTAAAAAATATTTTAGTATTTTTCTCCAAATTAAAAATAAAACAATAAAAATTGCACAGCAGATTAAGCATCATTATTGAAATATTAAACAATCAATTAAATTTTTTAATAAAATGACTTTGTACTATACCTTGAAACTGAATTATTTGTTGTAAGGTTCAACTTTTTAGGTGGTGGTGAAGGCTTCTGTTGCACCGGGTTGGAAGACGTTGGTGGCTTTGGTGCCAAAGTTGGCTTACCAAAAGAGCTTCTAGGAGTTTCTACATTGTGATTTGCACTAGACTCTGCAGACTGAATATTTGGAGTAAAAATCTGGGGTTTCTGTGCAGCTGGTGGGGGCACCGGTGGTGGTCCACGTTTAACACTGGGTAAGGTGGCAGAGCCTGTGTTTGCAGATACATTGCCATTGTCTCTTTCAAGATTGTTCCTCATACCAGTAGGTTTGAGCTTGGGCATACCACCAGCAAACAGGCCTCCCAAGCCCATAGGATTGCCATTGTTAATACTATTTCCTATGCTTGCACTAGACCTTGTATTTACATTGGGTGCACTACCAGTACTGGAGGCTTCCCCTTTGACTTTTCCTAAAACAAAACAACAGATGATTATGATTCAGAATGACCATTGTTGCCATACAAATTAGCTGTACAAATAAGGCTGGCTAACTCACCAGAGATGGCAGGGGCACTCTTGTCGACGGTAACTGTCTTTTTGAGGGCTTTGCCGGCCCTAATTGATTGTAGCAAGGCCCCTCTGCCTTGGTCCGGCGAGCTGCCTCCCAAATTGAACGTGGGTGCAGGCGGAGGCGGCGGTGGGGCTGGCATCTTGGCTGCTCACTCAGGCTCGGCAATCTTCGAAAAATCGGAGGAAGAGGCGGTTTGTTAATCTTTCGAAAGCCCACACGAGCGTGTCAACCCGCGTGTTTCGCGAGCCTATACTCTCTCAAGGTAACGCGATCGCGACGCACGTAACGCGCCTCCGCCTCCTCGGAGTCATATTGACATTCTCTCTCTCTCTACTCGGAGTGTTAGCGCGTCGTCGAAGCGCTTGTGAGAACGAGGGCCTCTCTCGAACGCCTCTGACTCACTTGTGCGACTCATAAACATTCGCGCAGGAGCACGGCTATAATAGCCCGTGAGCAGGAAAAAAAAAGGAGAAAGAGAGAGAGAGAGAGAAAGAGAGGAGGTGGGGGAGTTAGCTGAGCAAACGATTATCAAGCCGAAGGCCCGGCTGCTCTTTATCGACACTTGACGCTACATATTAGAGATAAGCGCACACCGACGGCAGCGACTTGCCGAATCGGCCGATACGAAAAAGGACCAACAAGCATGCTCCGTTTAGAAGGAGAGAAAGAGAGAGATTCGAGCAGCGAATCTCTCGCGAGCAGCAACTTTCGAATAAAGATTCATTCGAGCCCCGTCCCTTTCTGAAAATAGGTTAAGGCACGTAGAGAGCGAGGGAGGCTCTGCGTGAGTCTCGCAGGTGAGGCTCTCTCCCTCTCTCTTTCTCTCTATTTACCTGATGCCAGGGCCGTCTCTCTGCCGTCGGCTCGAGAACTCTTCTCCCTCCTCGTCGTCAGGAGCGACAGCTGCGCTGGGCGACCTCCTGGGGCGCAGCGGACTACTCTATGGGCTCCCTGACAAATCGGGCCCCCACGCCGAGCCGAGGCGTCGGAAAGTTCGCTCCGCGAACGAAGCCTCGCTCTCACATGTTGAGTTTGGAACGCCAAGGGCGCGGGTCCATCTCTCTCTCCTCCTGTGGCTGCTCCGCTCACAGACACTACTCCTGGCCTCTCTGTGCGCTCGACCGGACAGCTTCCGCGAGTCCAATAACTCCCGGACCCGGAGGCGGAGCAAGACTAGCACACCCGAGGCGTCTGGCAGTGGCAGTTCGGCACTTGTCCCGAGTCCCGAGACTCCGAGACGCGCTTATCTTCGTCTGACGCGTACGGACGACATATCGTCGCCCCCGCAGGCCGAGCGAGCGGTGCTCGTAAAAACGAGGCGGAAAACGTTGCTGGGCCTGACTCCGCGCGTCGATGTGTCGCCCGAGGAGCCACGCACGGAAACAGGCGTTTAGAGAGTTTTGCACTGCGTACACGCAGATGTGTATACGCGGGAGTGAGAAGGAGAGACGATGACGACGGCTGCAGCGGAAACTCTGCTACTGCTCTGCTGCTGCTGGCTGACTCTCTCGTGAGAAAAAAAGTCGTGGACTGACTTCGGCGCAGTCTCGCGCGCGCTCTCCTCTCTTTCTCTCTCTCTCTCTCTTACTCCCGTGCGCGGCGAGAGTAGCGAGGGGCACTGGCGCAGGGACGGATTGGACTACATACACGCCGGAGGTCGCCTCTTTTTTTGTAAGGTTTCTATGTATGCTAGAGCGAGCGAAAGAGAGAGAGAGAGAGAGAGCGAGAGGAGGAGGGCTTGGCGAATCCGACTCGGATTGCGAGCGGCTGCAACTTATGCGCGAGATATACAGCAGCAGCCGAGAGAAACGAGTTTTCCTTGACGGGTCGTCACTCTGCTGCTGCCCCTCGCCGTCGCTCCTACTCCAGGATATCAGGGAGACGGGGCTTTTTTCATCCGAACGAGACTCCGCTCTGACTGATTCCGGAGCAAGGAGCTCGCCTTTTTCCCGATTTTACTCCCGTCCGTTGTTTTTCTCTCGAGTTAGGAAAAAATGGCTTGTATACAAATGCCTCGGGGGCTTAATATCTCTTTCAATCTCTCAACTTTTGCGAAATTTTCCACTGAGCCAGCTCTCTCTCTCTCACTCCTGCCCCAGCAGAGGACGTCGATAAATAATTTACAAACTGCGCGATCCCCCCAGCTATTTACACAATCTCTTTGGAGCACTTTTCTATATGCCTCGACATTAATTATCCGCCTTGAAAAAGTTTCGCTTGCGAAAGTTACTTTCAAAAACTGTTTCTGTCGCGCGACGATTTATCAAGTATAGAGCGAAATTATTTTTTTAAAGCTGCGAAAAAAAATTCAGTGACATGTACTAAAACAAATGACAATTGAGCAACTTTTCAAATCTTAACAATGACTCGTCTTCGCGGCGATTGAAATATAACGAGCAAAAACAATAGATAACAATGAAAAAAGAAGAAAAAAAAGAAGAGCAACAGCCTTTTCATTCTGCAGCCACGACCTCCATTTAATCATTGAAAGCCTTATTTTAAGTCGCCGGACACATTTGAAACATTGAAAGCGCCTGCTCCGGCGCGGCAATCAAGAGCACGGGGCCCGGGTGACTGCTCGATTCGTCCCTGTGAGACCACGAGAGCGAGCGGCTGTGCATCATCGCAGCGGGAGTACTGTACGTGACGTCACGCGCCAAGCGCAAAATACACGCGTATACGGCATCGCCGCCACACTCTCCGCCGCGCTAACTCCTCAAAGGAGAACATGACGTCACGGCCCAGGTCCTTATTCATTTCTTCTGGCTCTCTTTTCTCTCCTTCGCAGGTACTCTCCTCACCTTCGAATGGCACTGGAAAAAAAGGACAAAAGTCCAGCGCGCATCTGTCGCCGAGGAATTTGCCGAAAGTGAACACCGTCGAATTTACTCTGCACCACTCTTAGCTTTTCATTTTCTTCTTCTCTCTGCTTTTAACTCCATTCAATTGAGTTCATTTTTATTTTTAACTTTATGATCTTCTGGATTTTCCAACGCTTGCAATTCAAAGAGTAATAAATATAGTTTGATTTCAGAAATTATTTCCATGAAACTAAACAGTGTTTGTGTAGAAGAAAAGTTAAACAGATGCAAGAATGAGTTTGTCTGTTCATTATCAAACTAATCATGCTATGCCGTTTAACACCTTTCATAGGTTATTCTATAAATTCAAGAGATTAGTGTTAGCTAATACAGAATTGGAAAAAATTTATTGATAAAATATTAATTTATGTAGTAAAACATTACAAAACATTTAAAAAGTATTAGCAGCACGTAAAACGGATATTACAACTAACATTTTCCAGTCATTGAAGTTAAATGAAAATAGTAACAATAATAGTGTATTTTTTATTATTACTAAAGATAAAATACGATTAATTATGTCATAAAATAAAATCAAAATTGCATTATTTAAGGTGTTTTGAACTTAATCAAATTTTTTTTTTAAATTCAAGAAAAATTTTAAAACTTTAATTAAATTTCTTTTACTTTTTTTCATATTTTTTTTTAATAAATAATAAAAATTCTTTAAAACAGATTTTATGGGATAAAAAGTAAGCCTTTAAAAGTATGAATTGTGTTAAAAAGTCCACTCAAACATTCACTCAAATATGAATATAGTAATATTAACTACCTTGTATTGACGTATTTATGATTTAAAAATCTAACAACTGAGAAAAAATTCACTTATTTTACTTGATTATTTATTTAAATTGTATTATCAAATTTCAAAAGCGAAAAATAGTTTCTAAAACAATGATTTCCTACAATTTTATCCTGTCACTTGTTCTTATAGAATTTGGATGTGTGACTGTATTTCTTCAACGATTAAATACAGAAACTGGAAAATCGTTGAAAACATGGTAAAAATAAATTGCAAACTTTGCTATGTAAAGTAAGAAAAGAGTGCAATTCATCGGTCGGTATTTAATAATGAGCTAATCGTTAATAGTAATAATAGGAATTATAATAGCTTGTTAATTGTACAAATTTCAGTTAAATAAGGCTAGGTGAGCTTCTTGGCTTTCTGGTACAGTGTGTCCACGACCTTGCCCATACTGTGTACCGTTTCCAACGCGATCTCATAAGTCTTGTCTCGTGGCGTCTCCTCAAAGACTATCAAAACACCTTCGCCTTGATCAAGAACTCCGCGTAGTTTATGATCCAAGATCATTTGCGATAATTTCTTCTCCACTTGCGAAATCGAAAGAGATATACAAGACGCTATGTGACTCACCTACAAATAAAAATTGCGTGAAAATAATACAAATATGTATCATGTCAAAATAAGCTTCATCTGCTGAATAAAAAAATAAAACATTACCTCAACACGCGAGTAAGGTTCGACAATTCGACACAAATTTTGTTCAAGCATTGTGTCGTAAAGCGAGTCGAGGTGGGCGCGCACGATAACGTCCTCCTTAAGCTCCTGGTGATATTGCTTGAGCGCGCCCTCAAAGTCGGCGAGGGAGCGACGATGACTTGCCTCGGCTACGGCTTTCATCGCATCAAGATCACGACCAGCGTACTTAACTGCAAGCTTGCCTGACATAATCGTTTGGACATCTTCGGGTGAGCGCAACATGATTTTTGAAAGCAACATGTATTTCAGGGCCGTCAGAGCCTTGGGACTCTCCACGCTGTCATAACTAAAAAGTCAAAAATATGAAATTAATCATCTAGATAATTAATTTACATTTTTAAATGATATAAACGGCACATAAATAAAAATAATAATAAAAAAAAACATAAACGGCATCATTTCTTACCCTTCGAAAGCTTCGTAAAAATATGAGTAGGCAGTCTTGAAATCTCGTTCATCAGCAGCATGAAGGATACCAGACATGAGGTCAAGTGCAGCTTGCATTTTGGGTGGACAGTAGATCGCGTTAGCCGTAGTACGAGCGCTAGTGAGAGCGGCCCTTGCCTTCGCAAGGTTGCTGAGAGCATGATAGGTCTTGCTCTCAAGGAGCTGCACCTCTACTAACAATTGCTTATCATCAAGTTTCTTCAACTCCTTTAGCAGAGTGGAACCTAACTGGAGCGCTTCAGCATACATGCCAGTATCAAAGTACAACGCAATCAGTCTTGATTCCAGGCTCTGTCTCAGGAAGGTACGCCTTTCCTCTTTTGCCCATTCTATGCATTCTTTGCACAATTGCACCTGTTGATATTTACAAGAAATAAAATTTTAGACATTTATATAAATAGAAAACTTTAAAAAAATAAAGAATTTTAAAGACAATGCAATTCTTTGCTTCAGCTATTTATAGAATAAGCAAAGCAAACAAAGAACAAAGACTTTATAAATATTTCAAGCTTGAAAAATATAACTATGCTAAATCGATCACAAAGGTTACTAATAATTATATGTAATGATAACAGCTAATCTGTTAAAACTTTATTTACTACAAAAGTCATAAAAAGCTTAAAATGAGTCTTGATGTTTTGAGCATAAGTAAACTTTGTTGTTTTAAAAATAGCAGGACTAAAATAGCATATATTGACATACTTTTTTATTTAATCTCAATATTTTAAATAACTTTAACAATCTTTTTTGTTATTCAAATTTTTAACTAAACTATAGAAAATACAAATTAAGCTAATATAGTTTTATTTTAGGTATTAGGATTATAAAAAGCACTGCATATACTTAAAACGTTTACAAAAAAAAAAAAAAACATAATGTACCTTCTTTATATCACCAATAAATAAAATTATTCTAAAGTGTTCAAAGTATGATTACATAGCAACATGTAACTTTTGTATATAGATTTTAGAACTTACTGGAAACGAATCTAACAACAAATAATTAAAAGTAAAACTAAAAAAGAAAATATTATTGGCCAAATTAGCACTTTAATAAAAGTAATAAAAAAAATTGAACGTTGAGTTAACATATTAGAGTTAGAAAACATAAGTTGTAATAATAGAAACTACGTAAGAGACAGTAGTTTGAGGTTAATGGTAATATTTAACAATAACTCACCTCATTACCAATGCCAGCCTCGAGGTCGAGGAAGAAATCTACAAGAGACCTGACGAGCTTGGCCGCCTTGGCCTTGCTCATGCAGCTGAGGAAGGGTCTAGTCTTCTTGATGAGTTCAGCAAGCTCCTTGGCCTTGCCATCTTTCTTGTAGATCTCACCTAGTTGGAGTATGCTCTGCTCCAAAACGTGGATGTTGCCCTCGTCGACCTGGGACATGCCGATGTTCGGGTCGAAGACGATCTCGTTGAGGAGGTTGACCGCCTCATTGTAATTCGTCGTGGACACCGCCTGCGCCCGCTCGAACAGCATTGCGCCGGCCATTTCAGCTACCGAATTTTGCCCAGTCACTGCTGTTGCACTTGCTGTCGCCGCTGCAGCTCCGTCGTTCGCGCTCTGCCGGACAGAAATACAAGATGAGCAGGGCGTTATCTTGCGCACCAACTCCTCGAGCTATTCCTCGGTAAAACTTTACAACTCGGACCCCCGCGGGCGGGCAATGACTTTTCGAAGGCCTCGCTCTCGCGCACACAAGCCCCCACTAGAGCAGGACCTAACCTCAAAATCTGGAAGAGTCGAGGAGGCGCAGCGCCTGGAGGCCGGGGATCGAATCAGACTATCGCCCGCTTGCTTCTCTCTCGCAATCCTTTGCTCAGCTTCTTACCTTTAACGATTCAACTGGACGAAGATATTACTGATTCCGCGAGCCTCTCGCAGTGTACTTTCCTCACTCGCGATCGCAGCTACTCTCCTTCTAGATACTCTTACTCTCTCTCTCTCTCTTTCTCGCTCGCTCTCGGTTGACCGACCAACGCACACTGCGCACAGTCACACACCGCCCGTTGAGCCCGTTCTGGTTCTGGATACGGATACACACACGCACGCTTACTTTTCTTGCGTGCTAGTCGTAGTGTCTTTCTCTCTCTCTCTGTCTCTCTTTCTGCTTTGCAGTTTCGTGGATTTGCAGAGATGAGAGATGGTGGTGGTGGGGAAGAGCGAAACTTCGAGGCGGTGCGAATAAACGAAGAAGAAAGACTCGAAAGGCTACTCTACCCGTGTGTGTATTGTATACACTTGAAGCTGATAAGAGGTTTGATTGTAAACAATTTCAAATTATTATATGTTATTGGCAAAATGTTTGTATTATAAGTGTACGTCGGCCGACAATTACAACAAGTTACAAGACCGAGACCTGTAGACCCTTTTAATTTTGTTTACTTCAACACTTCAAGCACACGTATGAGCTCAAATTCATCGCGAAATTTTTGTAACTACCAAAGGTTTTAACGATTTATATGTTAGCTTTCCACTACCCAGTTGGTATGCTCTTTTAATATAATCGTTTATTAAACTGTTTGTTATTAAACATCCAAGTGACCAGGTATAAGTTTTGCAAGAAAATTATTTTTTTACTTAGACATAAAAATATCTAACGAGACGTCGACATGGAAATCTTTAGCATATTAGAAACTTACTCGCATTTTTTCTGTTTATATTTATTAGACTGTTGTTAACTTGCGCGCTTAATTATTGTAGGTTTCTTAAGAATACAATTTTCCGAGATTAGCAATCGGAAATCTTTTTTTTTTATTTCCAAAAGCTTACATGTGTAAAATAAACAAAAAATTTTGGTACCAATTGAGTTATGCGAGACTGAAAATTTTTTTCTTTAAACCGTCGTAACGGTTATTTTGTAGATGTCGCTTTTTGACAAAATTATAAACCAATAAACGGGCTACAAATATGTTTTCCGTTTTGTTTTTCAATAGTTTTAACATTTATACACTACTTAAACGTGCAAGGTGTTTCAAATCTGTCAAAAAGTTACTTACCAACGCGTTTTTTTTTGTTAAGGATTAAAAATGAGTATGCGGGGTTTGCATAAATTTTTTCAATAAAAATACACATTTCATGGCTAATTATTTATTAAAATAATAGTATATCTAAAAAAATTTTGACATCTACACAATAATAGTGACTTGTTTAAAATCTTATATACAATGGTTTTCACATAAAATTTCATAAATAGCTAAAACGGCTAAAAAAAATATACGTAGGTATATAGGCGCTTAAATGTGTGTGAACGTATAGTCTTTATGTGCGTCAGTCGTTGTATACTTTAATTCTTATCAAATTCTTTGCAAACCATCTTTTTAAATGCTCGAATTCATTGTAGTAACTATAATTCAAATAAATGCCTGAACAAGATTTCTTCTTTAACAATACATTCTGTTAATAATCTAAAACATGGAACTTTTACAACTGGTACTTGTAAATGCAATTTTCTAATGCTTTTAAACACAGTTAAACATTCTATGATTTATAAAACGCTTTACAACGTGATTCTTGTACGGAAAATTGAATGCGCGAAAGCAAGTTACACGCGAACTTTCATTTTGACAATGTGCAATTTTTTAAGTTTGAGATCGGCAACAATGCGCAACAATTTCGAGAATAATCTCGTTACGACGTACATTGTGACATGTGGCTATTAAAAATTGCTACTTATTATGCGTCTTTTTATTTGAATTTTAGATAAATTCTTAATAAAAAAAAAAAGGAATAAGAAGTTGCAGACAACAACGATGTAACACGAATAGTATAGTGTATACATAATAATGTAAGGTATTGTGACTACATTTTTAATCATTACTCAACTGTAGTTTATAAAATACAAACACTAGTAAAATAGTGGCGACGTAAACAGCCGTAAAAACAAAACTCTAATTTTTGTTAACTCCCCCCTCCCAGCCCTCAATCTTCTAAAACAATCTTAACATTCTTTTGGCGGTACCACATCTTTTATATGTATATATATATATTCATTTTTAAAAATTCAATCCGTTAAAAAGACAATTTCTCCAAAATACGCATACAGACAACTTTTATACATAAAAAAAAAGAAATAAGGAACAATCGAAAATATCTCTATAATAAAAAAAAGATGATTCAAGTAACATTCCGAAAGACGTAACGAACTTTTTAAAGCTCCAACAAACTTGTTGACACACCGTGCTCAAGCGAAGCTCTCGATGCGCGCAGTTCAGTTTTTGCCGAAAATCGCGGCTCTCTGGCGGAATTGTTCCCGGCGCGCGGCTCGTTCTTCCTCCTGGCGCCTCCGCTCCTCCTGCTCCATGCGAATCTCATCCTCGAATTTGCTGGACTTTCTCAGCTGTTCGATCTGAAAATTAAAACGCGCGTAAGTCTCACTTTGTCTTGGGGTCGCGCGCTTGTCGTGCGAGCATTTGCGGATTGCACGAGGCGGACGGACTTATCTCGAGCATGTAAGCCATTGTCTTTAATTTGCTCGTCACGCGCGGTTAACTAGCCAGCTTGACAAGGCGTCTAATGATTCATGTAGGGCAATATGCACCGCTTAATCGCGGATTTTCTCTCCGTCTCACCTTGGCTTCGAAGAAATTCTTTGCGCCGGTTACGCCAACTTCGTCGACGTCGACCTCGGTTAGCCGGGCTAGTTGACCCAATCCAGAGTCTTGCTCGAGCTCGCCGGCCCGTGCTTTGCGGTAAATCAGGAGGAACTGAAAATTCGAAAAAAAAACATTAATGCTTATGCTCGTGCACGTGTAGATAGATTATGTTGTAAATAGCATCTAAACAAACCCCCGTTGGCATCCCTTTCACCGAGATAATTGAAAACTTTCTAAAATTCCTGGACTCGGCAGGATTTTCGCGCAAGCGACTGCTGAGCGAGATAGGAAGCTGCAATTAGGATGTAAGGAGGATAAACAAAACTTTCCAGCGCGAAAATGCGCTGGAAGTAAGAGATAATCGCGAGGCAATTCGGCCGCAAGCCGAGCGCTTTCCTTGGGCCCCAGACAATGAGCGCGCGCGCGTCGCCAAAGAGAGGGAGGAAGAGAGTGAGTCATTTTCTTTCTTGTTCACTCGCGAGAGAGAGCCTCTGTAATCATCGTTATTCCGATAAAACGAATAAATTTCCTATGCGCCCATTGCTATGACTACGTTAAGTGATTCACGGAATCTTAGACTTGCCGGGCATTCGCGTTTATCTTTCCTTTTTCCGTTCCGCGATATATCCTTTTATTAGCTCTTTTTTCTCTATTTTCGAGCTTTCAGGATTTATTTTTAGGTTTATCGTCGATTATTGTTGTTTAATCGGTAAAAAATGAGGCAAATAGGATATTTCTCTTTTTCTTTCTGTCAATTAAAAATGTTTGATTTTTATCGCGGTCTCAGCGAAAGGGTATAAATTATTATAGGTATTTTATTGCCATCGTTAACAAAATAATAAATTTCTTTTCGAAGTGATAACATTAACGCCCAATAAATCCAAATAACTTGAAGCACTATAAAATATATTTTTACGGTAACAACATTTATTTTGTTATTATTTGTAAACATTACAATATGGACTTCTTTAAAAAAAATACAAACAAAAGAATCAAGCAAAGCCTTATTAGAACATCCACCGAAAGAACTAAAAAAAATTATCAGTCAAACTTGGCGTATGAGTCACGCATCGAACCGACGCGACACGTGCGTATCCTGCGATTGGAACGCATTTCCTCTCTAACGGGGAGATAAATGTAAAAAAAAAGAAACGCTCGGTGTGCCTCGTCGGCGAAAGGACAACAAAAACATCCGGTCCGGACGATCTCATTTACGGTCGGACCATCTAGCCTCGGTTCTCGCTGTGACGATGACGCTGTTACGGCGAAAAAAAAAGAACAGAATCGAGATAGGACGAGTGTAAGGGACGAGAAGGCCCGTGGGTACATAGGGGGAGTAGGGAGAGTCAAGTGCAACGCGCGGGAAAGCGATGCGAATTAACGGGCGGAATTGAATGATTCATAGCGCAAGGCCGGCCCCCACCTCCTCTTCCACCCCTCGAGAGCTTCGTGAAAAGTGTGCGCACGAAGAGCTTGAAATGCGGAATCGATATATGTCCAGCTGAGTGTATCGCAGTGTCGCTCACGTTGTTAGCAACTATACGGAGAAAAGGGGACGATTGAAATTATAGATATATTCACGGAATATTGTGTTGTTTTTAAGTTACAGTCCCTAGAACGAAAAAAAATAAGGTGACGTGAAGTTAGAGAAAGGCAAAAATAATAACAAAATGTGTGACAGCTGAAACGCGTAATTAATTACAGTATAGGCAAAGGGGTATGGCGCATAATCATCCGGAGTGAAAAAAATAAAAGGGAGAGGGGACGTGATTAAGCAAAAGCAAAAGAGCGCCCGGGGTTAGGGAGAAAGAGAGAGGAGAAAAAGGGAGCAGCAGTATGGCCGGGAGTGAAAAAGAAAAAAATTACGTACAAGAAAAGAGGGAACATGTTAAGCGGCATATAAGGGCGAGGGTAAAAAAGAACGAAGCCGGGAAAATGAACGCTCAGGGCTGTGAGTCACGAGGAGAGCTGAGAGAAAGAGCCCATACGTACATGTACATGTACGAGAGGGGCAGAGCTGCTGCTGCGGCTGTCCAGCTCAAGGCGAGAGACGCGTGCACGCGCTTTGTTCCGCGACTTGGCGACAGTTACACCGCGAAACGGCACTTTCCAATGCCGCTCTGCTGGTGGTGGTGCGGCGGGACCATAAAATCACCATAGCTCGCGCGGATAAAGCGATTGTCGCGGGAAGACAAGCGCGGGAGGTGGGCAAGGCCAGTCTCTGCAACTGCCCGGTAATTGCACTGTCTTTTCTTTATCGAGGCTTTGATTGATTTCGACGAGATGCCGATCTATGTAGGTACTTGAGGCTAAAATATGTTTCGATGATGGTATACTGGAATTTTCTGGGGGCAATACTAAATGTAGTCCAGGCGCTTAGCATGATATTAAATTTTATAAAAAGTTTCGAGATTGAATGATATTTATTGCGATGTGAAATCGCGCGAATAAGACGAAAAAGGAAAAGGAGAAATTTACATTTTATTTTTCTGATACAGATTTTCGATAATATTACTCGAGCGCGGAGGAGTATTTTATATGTACACGAATAAAAATGAGTACTTATATCGCTCTATATATAACAAGGAAGTCACGTTTCGCAGATAATGCGTCGAAAAGGATAAAAATAATTTTTTTTCGTTTATGCAAATTACAGCTTTAAATGAAACAAAGTCTTTTCCGTGTTGAAAAGAGTATTGCAAAAAGAAAAAAAAACGAATTGTAAGCGTCGAGCTTGAATGTAAACGAGAACTACTAGATTCTCTCTTTGGAGCAGCTCATTCGGAATTGGAAATTAGACGATTAACGTTGCATGTTTCATGAGGCTCTTCTCGTCATCTGGGAAAAAACGTGACCGCTAGAATTCCTTTCTGTCAACAAAAATCTCTATAAATGATGCATAAGCTCTCGAGGATGACACGTTATGGTTTTGCCCCCGATTAACCAACTCTAACTGCTTCTCGATAGCCTACATATCGGAAATGGAATAAATTTCAACTGAAATAATCCACGCTCCGTAAAACGAATAAAAAAAAAAAGAAGGAAATCCATCAAATTCCAACGGCTATAATCTCGCGCAGTAATAATTCAACTTGATTCAATTCGAATGGAAAAAAACAAAGACGAGCTGTAAACGAACTTTACAACATTTGTCGATACGTTTGAAAGCCATTTCCTTGCGCAGCGAGCGAAGCAACGGAGAAAAGGGCCTCGGCGACGATTGCGGAAGCCCCATCGTGACAGTTCCGACTGCAACTTCCAATCGACTCTCACAATCCACTTGCCGAGAGTTGAACGACTCCCCACCCCCCCCCCCTCGCGGCCTATACTGCTATTTTCTCCTCGACTCTCGCGGAACAATAAATCAAGCCTGCCGAGTGAGAGAGAGTGTACACGCGGATGTCAGCCCTATACTATTGCCTTCCAATATACGCGGATTTGTGTATTTTAAAAGTCGCGCGGAGTTATCGCGATTTCCCTATACCGTACGTCGGTCCGCCTGAGACGTTGGATTATTTCGAGGTTACTGACCTCGCGGAACGAGATGCAGCCGTCCTGGTCCTCGTCGACCTCCTGGATCATTGCCTTGAGACCGAGGTGAGTCTGCGGTGCGCCCAATACCTCCATCATGCGCTTCAGCTCGCTCAGGTCCAGGAAGCCGTCGTGTCCGGCGTCGAATCTAGGCAAATCAATAAAACGTTAAACTTTTATTCCGACTACGGGCAGGTAGATTAGCGTATAAATAAAGATTAAGCATGAGATGGCAAATACTTTATTTTATTGGAGAGATATATATCAGGAGGAATAATAGGAGGGAAGGGGGTTAAGAAGATTTTTGAGGATTTTGTAAAAAACTAAAGATATTGATTTTTTTGTGGATAAATTTTACTTTAGAATGCTAAATAAAACTTAATTCTTTGTGTTGTATACGTCGGGCCGTTGAATTAATAAATTATTCGACTTGTTTGTATGCTCTTTCTCTCGGCTATTTCAATATTGACTTTGTGCAATCACTAGAGAATAACACGACGTCGGGTCTTTGAACTCGGAGGTTCGCTCAAAACATTTACCTTTAATCCAATATCCTATACGCGCTTAGTCTATTCTTGAACTTGTTTCAACGCCGCGCTATTATTAAAACCATAAAAGAATGATCTTTGGAGCTTTTTTTTTTCAAGGCAATAAACAAAATGTTTCGATAAGTTTTTAAATTCAAAATATCGCCGTAAATAAGTTTTAGGTCTTTCGGAGAATAAATGAGCAAAAATAAAATAGAAATAATGTAAAGTTTCTTTTGAATAAGGCAATAATTTATGGTTGATACTTAAAGGCTGTTTGTAATTACATTATCTGTTATGTGAAGTGTTACGTTTGTATAATTGATCTGATGTCCACTTAATTGCGAGTTTAATTGAAGCAATTGGATTAACATAGGATCAATTACGCTATCCGTAAAGAAAAGAAGCGACGCTTAATTAAATACAATGAGGCAACTTTTCCCTGCGCAGCTCTCTCCTCCTAATTGTTGTGTCTGTCGTAAAACTACATTGCCGGAAGTCGATTCAAAAGCGACAGTTTTATTATTGCTGTACTTGTAATTTCGCTCGTTACAAATCATCGAATCAATAATACCCATAATACGCGAGTCTGAAAATTCGACTTCCACGCGTTTCTCCATTAATCATACCCATCTCAAAGAATACGTAGCCCGTAGCTTCCCCCGAAACTCTCAAATTGTCTAGAAAATTGCGTGAAAAAATCCGAAAACGTCAAGTTAGAGATGGCGTGCAAGTAGGAGCGATTATCCCGCGTCCCTCGGCATAGTCTGCACGATAACTCTCACTCTCCGGCGCACTTCCGTGGGCGCGATTTTTCCCGCGGATGACGCGGTTACGCGCTGGCGGGAAAAATTGGAGGGAAAGCGATATGTATATACATCAGGCGCAGTCTAAACGCAGCTGGGAAAAAAATTCAATGCCGCGCTAGCGCGCTCGATTTCGTTCGCGCGGAAGCGACTTATGCCGCATTTCTCTGATGTATCAAGCTATACGTACACGCATAGGCGCCGGAGAAATTCTACCAAAAAAAGGTGTGGGTCATTTTTGAGGAGCCAGCCTTATCGAGTGGAACTCGATATGACTCGTCGTCCTCGTGCGGCCGTTGATGAGTAAACGCTACTTGGGCAAGCCGGCTAATAAAGTATGCAAGAGAGCAGACGCGTGACCGTAACAAACAGCGAAAACGTCGCGGTATGTGCGTGTGTGTGTCATCGAGAAAGAAAAGAACCAGAAATAACTGGGATTTGAAGGAAAATAATTGCGCAACTGTTGCTTTCTTTCCTCATGCCCCATTGCCTGCCTAAAATACGTAATTCCTGCGGATTACGCGATCCTACATGCGGGCAAGCGTGACCCAAGAAAAGAAGAGCCCGCTCCGCTCTTGTCCTTAAACTACCTGCATGTGAAAACTTCGACCGTGTACCGTAAGCTTCACGTTTTCTCTTTTCAGTAGTCATTTTCCGAGCTGACAGATGCTAGTAACTCCTAGTCACAACCCGTTTTTCCAAAGGCTTAATCCGAAAGCTGATATGAGTTCGATTAGAGACATATGTATATTCAATGAGTTCTAATTTGACGTGCATAGGTATATGAGCTTGAAGTTTCTTCAACAGTATACACGTATAAATAAGTATAAGTAAATTTTACAAAAAAATTTTAGAAAATTTACTATACTGTATAGGTTTTGGGGGACAGACTCGAAATATATTAA